>CM046004.1:50615007-50737445 GCA_025175895.1 Wurfbainia villosa | reverse complement strand
ATGAGGGACATTGTCACATGTTGTGAGAGTCACATTTTGTAGTCACAAAGGTGATGTTGGATCTCAACATTCCTGTAACTTGGGTAGCAATGATGTGTTGCTAAATACCGCTCATTGCTTATGTTTCTAAATCAGTTTAGTAGTATTGCCAATGTTACAAGAACTTATAGGGTCACACACAAAGGGTAATTATATGGAGATTAGGTTCATATGATGGACCAAGAGGATTAGGTTCATGTGATGAACCAAATTGGATTAAGAGTAATCCAAATTAGACTAATTGAGTTGGACTCAATTTCATTCAAGTGTAGAATGAGTCTAATTTAGATTTGATTAATTGAGTCAATTTAAAATAATGAATACATATTCATTAAATTAAATTTACTTGAATCAAAGGTTAGATTTGATCAACCAGTGGAGATAGGAGGTCAAGTTTGACTTGACTTTAGAGGGAAGATGAATGGTCAAGTTTGACTTAACCAAATTCCACTTCATGGTGACTTTGTATAGGGCCGGCCAATGATGATGTTCCACATCATCATGGACAGATCATGGTGTGCCACCTCATGAGGAAGACCAAGAGCCATGACTCTTGGTATTACATGGATGTTTATAACCCCCTCCTTAAGTGGCCACCAATTTATGAGTAAGGTTAATTGATTGCTTCTTCTTCCTTCTCCTATCTTCTTCTCTCCCTCTCCTCCATGGCCGAAACCTCCCAAGTGTGCTAGCACACTCTATGTGGTTCTCTCCACTCTTTTGTTTGTGTTGATACGTATAGAGGAGTGTACACTTGACACTCTACGAGATCCGACAATCTTTTGGACGAGCCGGATAAGCGAAGGGCATCACTACAAGGGTAACCCTATTCCCATGTAGATATAAGGTTGATCTAGTGTAGATAAATATGTACAAGAATTTTTTTTATTTATTTTCACACGGATTCGTGACCGAATTTCGAGGTTTTCGCAATGCAAAAAGCGGTTTTTGCAGCTTGGAGAGTCTAACTGTGGTATTAGAGTCACGTGCGAAGCATGTACATGTTTGTATTTGTAATTTTTTGTATAAGATACTAAAAGTTACAGATCTGTAAGTTTCTGTAATTTTCTTAATTTTATAGATTTTGTGAGTATTTTTTTCGTAGAGTCGAATCAACAAGTATTTGGACACTTGTAGGCTTCAACCACCGAGAAAAACTCTCCAAAACGGCAAGGTCTCAGTTTTGTTTTTTGGGACAACAACTTAAGGCACTGTAAGATTGGTATGGGACACTCGTGAGATTCATTTTGCAAGAAGGGACACTGCCCCTAGCCCCGCTAGGGGCATTGTCCCGCGATCGCGACCGAAAATCGCTTAGCTTGACCGCTACGGAGTTGTGACTCATAAAATTGAAAGGAAAAAAGTAGGAAAATTATATAAATTTATATAAAATACATAATTTATAATTTTGTATGATATTGTGATGGTCATGTCCCAAAAACCCCAATGTGATTGGATAAAATTGTGTTTGTAATTCATAATACGGCTTGCGCACCGTTTTTAGTATTGTGCATGTTGTATATGATATGCGACCTCCGCGTCGTACCTCCCTTATTATATTCCTCTTGTAAATAGATTTTAGACTCGAATGTAACTCGATTTTCATGTTTGTAATGTACAAAATGAAGTGGTGGAAGGTCCACTTGTAGACGGAGTTACGAGGAGGGTGCCAACAACACATGGCGGTCAAAGGAGGCGCTTGGAGAAGTCGCTAACCCTAGGTTGACTTTCCAATCTTCTCATTAGCTTGATAAGATCGTAGTAGGGTCATGACCTCATCACAAATTAATTAATTAGTATATATATATATATATATTTGTTTTTGTTTGTATATATGTGATGCATGCTAGTATAGGGTAATTAATACCTTAATATGTATATGATACACATTCATGATTAGATTAGATCTTAATCAAGTCAACTCGAAATGCCTACCAAGTTATGAAACCCATCACTACCTCGATCATTTGTTGTTGTTGAATCTTCCAAAGTATAGCAACGCATATTATCTTAGTAGGGTGCGGAGGGACAATCTTGATCCCGTCTATCAAAGTTTGGGTGAGAATAAGTTCAATTAAATTGAGTGAAACTAGTTAACTCAATTAGATCGGGTAAAACTATAGGCATATTCCAACGGTTGCAAAGATAGGATATGATCACATTTACACTAAATCTTGGGCTATTTAGCCAAAGCTAACTCAAGTTTTTTTGTAAATGTGGATCTTGATCCTATAAACAAGAGTTGCATAGAGATGTAATTGGTAATTTGTTACCTACCGATCATACTAAGTCTTGGGAGATTTAGCCAAAGCTAACTCAAGGCATAGTATGATGTGGATCTTGTCCCACGAGAATTATAGTTAGTTGGTATGAATCTAGTAGTGTGGTTTGACCACATCCATTACTCGATTCTACAAAAGTCCTATATTTCAGTGGGAGAATCATTTAATTAAAGGCCTAATTAAATGATAAATGGAATATGATATTTAATTCTAAATTATTTATATTGTAGATTGATATGTCGTCAAACATGAACACTCTCTCCCTGCATTCTGTCCTTAAGAAGGACAAGCTCAATAGAGCTAATTTTCTGGACTGGTATAGGAATCTGAGAATTGTTCTCAAACAAGAAAGAAAATTGTACGTCCTAGAGCAGCCCATTCTGGAAGCACCTCCTGCCACTACCTCGTGAGCAGACTAAGATTCTTACAAGAAGAATCAAGATGATGCATTAGATGTGTCATGCCTCATGCTCGCGACCATGAACTCTGAGCTTCAGAAGCAACACGAGTTGAAGAATGCTTTTCATATGGTTGAACATCTTCATCAACTGTATCAAGGACAAGCAAGACATGAGAGATTCGAGGTTTCTAAGGCACTGTTTCAGTGCAAGATGCAAGATGCAAGATGAGACTCTCGTAGGTCCATATGTACTCAATATGATTAGGTACATGGAAATTTTACAGAGGTTGGGATTCCCACTTGGCCAAGAACTGGCCACTGACTTGATCTTGCAATCCTTGCCATAAAGTTACAATCAATTTTTTATGAATTACAACATGAATGAAATTGATAAGCCACTGCCTGAGATGCTTAGCATGTTGAGAATTACTAAGCTAAACCTTAAGAAGGCAAAGCCCAACTCCATTTTGATGGCGCAAAAGAAGAAAGGCAAGGGAAAGCATAAAAGTAAGGGAAAGTCCCAAGCCAAGGGCAAGCCATCAAAACCTAAAGTAGGGGTTGCCAAGGAAGGTTAATACTACTGCATGATCAGGTCACTGGAAGAAGAACTGCAAAGGATACCTTGAAGATCTTAAGAAGAAGAGAAGTGAGACTTTTACTTCAGGTATATATGTTATAGAAGTCAATCTATCTATTTCTTCATCGTGGGTATTTGATACCGGATGTGCTTCTCACATTTGTACTAATGTACAAGCACTGAGATATAGCAGGGCATTGACGAAGGACGAGGTAGACATATGAGTTGGCAATGGAGCAAGGGTTGCTGTTGTTGCTATAGAAACTTATTTTCTATCTCTAACCTCTGGGCTTGTACTCGAATTAGACGAATGTTGTTATGTGCCTGCTCTCACAAAGAACATCATTTCAGTTTCTTGTTTAGACAAGAAAGGATTTTCATTTATAATAAAGAACTAATGTTGTTCTTTTATTTAAATGATATGTTCTATTGTAGTGCACCTCTGATGAATGGACTCTACATTCTAGACTTAGAGAACCCCATCTATAACATAAGTACCAAAAGGTTCAAGTCAAATGAGTTGAACCAAACCTATCTTTAGCATTGTCGCTTAGGTCACATAAATGAGAGTCGCTTATCCCAGCTCCATAAGGATGGGTTGCTGGACTCATTCGATTTTGAATCATATGAGACATGCAAGTCTTGCCTTTTAGGCAAGATGACCAAGACTCCCTTTAGCGGACACAGCGAAACAGCAACAGACTTGATAGGACTTATACATAGTGATGTGTGTAGCCCTCATGTCATGCTAGAGGTGGTTATAGATACTTCATTATATTTACTGATGACTTCAGTAAATATGGTTATATATATCTGATGACACATAAGTCATAATCCTTTGAAAAGTTAAAAGAATTCAAGAATAAAGTACAAAACCAACTTGCCAAGAGTATTAAGATACTTCGATCAGATCGAGGTGGTGAATACCTTAGCCATGAGTTTTGTGACTATCTAGTTGAGTGTGGGATTCTATCCCAACTCACTCCTCCTAGAACACCACAATGGAATGGTGTATCTGAAAGAAGGAATCGTAACCTAATAGATATGGTACGATCTATGATGAGTCACATAGAGCTTCCTATATCCTTTTGGGGATATGCTCTAGACACAGCAGCCTTCACACTTAACTGTGTTCCATCCAAAGATGTGATAAAAACACGATATACGATATGGACAGGGAAAAATCCCAAGATGTCTTTCATGAGGATATGGGGTTGTGAGGCTTACGTTCGACGTCAAGTGTTAGACAAATTGGGACCCAAATCCGATAAGTGCTATTTTGTTGGATATCCCAAGGAAACGAAGGGATATTACTTCTACATTCCCTGTCAGCAGAAAGTGTTTGTGGCAAAGACTGGGGTATTTCTAGAAAGAGACTTTGTTTTTAGAAAAACTAGTGGGAGTAAGTTCGATCTTGAAGAAATTCAAGATATTGACCATAGCACTTAGGCCTTGATGGAGGTTGAACAGGAACCACAAAGTGTTGTGGATGATGAGATTGTTGCACAAAGAGTTATGGAACAACAACCTGTTCAGGTAGACCTACCTCTTCGCAGGTCAGATAGGGTACATCGTCAGCCTGAGAGATACTCATTTCTCTTGTCTGACCATAATGATGTTATGATCATTAAGAATTAGCCAACCTCCTATCAGGAAGCTGTGATGAGCCAAGATTCTAAGAAATGGCTAGAGGCCATGAGATCCGAGATGGAATCCATGTACATCAACCAAGTATGGACTTTGGTTGATCCACATGAAGGCGTCAAACCCATTGGGTGTTGTTGGGTTTCCGGCACAGCGGCGTGTGTGTGTTCGATCATGTTTTGTAAACATGAGCACAGCGGAAGCAATAAAAATAATAAATACTCCTATTTATTACAACACACACAACACACGCATGCTATTACAACAAGTGTAGACATAACCGTAAATTAAAATTGCAATAAAAGGAAATTAAACTACGTTATACCTTTCGTATGACGTGTAGCGGGAACGGCATCAACCGAACGATCCTCGTAAGAATCGCCTCTATCCGTATCCACGCCGAGCTCCTCGGGATGACTTCGCTAAGTCACGAGCTTCGTCTTCGTACGGGTTACTAGCCTCGTGTTGAAGACGACGTGATCGAGAGATGATCACGATCCGAATCCAAATTCGGACCTAAAAACAAGTCCTCAAGACTTGCTTCTCCGGAGAGGTATTCGTCAACCGATTGACGAATCCTTCGTCCTCCACCTCAGAGGATTACCGGAGATCAAATCCCCGGTATGTTAGCCGCTGTCGGAGCACTAACCGTCGTCCAAACGACGCTCCGACGAGAGGAGAAGAAGCTGTCCAGAAAACTGGACAGCTTGGTGGAGGAGTAGGCGCCGGCCAAAACAAGGAGAGAAAAGGCTCACCTTGATGCCGAACCTATAGGAGATCACCGGAGGGTCGCCGGAGGTTCACCGGCTGGAGCTTGGACGCCGGCAAGGGTCTTGACGGCAGCACAATCAAGCTGGGCGGCAAGGAGCTTGGGCGGCACAACCAGGTTGGGCGGCAACTCCTTGGAGGCTAGGGTTTTGATTTTGGATTAGGGTTTAACAATCCCTTAAGCCCATTTTTATAGAGAACTAATTCTCTTAATGGTTAATGGATCATATCCATAAAGCCCGTTAACCCGCTCCATTATGATAAGTTAAAATAAACCAAACCATAATGGTTTATTTTAAGTTAAAACGAACCGAACCAACTTTTGGTTCATTCGTTTAAAATAAACCAAACCCTTTGGTTTATTCTTATCCATTGGATTAGAACCAAACCATTTTGGTCCATCCATTACGTCTTTATAAGACGCAGCCCATCCACACTTCCATTGCGACTGAAACAATTTCATGCTCGCTTTATGTTTGGTCCAACCAAACATAGTTTCTCTCGGTCTGAGAATCTCATTCTCAAGCTCGTTTTAAATCCTTTGGATTACACTCGTTGTGCGTGTGACCAAATAGGTTCTCAGTTTATGTTGGCCGTCTATAATTAACCATTAATTATAGAACGATCATGAGTGGCACCTAGTAGTACATCATGATCCCCAATTAACCAAAAAGATCAACGGTTGATCCAGAACAATTTCTGAAACCCTTCAGTGGCTCGAATGAATCGTGCCCCATTCCCTTCACTCATCTTATACCCACTTGGTTCAGGACATGGTCTATTGTGTCAGTCCCCACTAGGCTGACTACGTCACACCTATCCCAAGTATCATTTCCTCGTCCTACGGATTCTAGTTACTCCACATGTATCGAAGAGTACCTTACTCTAAACATGTAATGCTTTGGCCAAAGACTTTAGTAACAATCCGACGAGAGGCCATGGGTATACATCTCCTCGCAAGGAGTGGTGAATCCTTTATAGGCTATTCAAACACCTTCGATCACTTCGACTTATACCCAATCATCCCGGGTCCACATCTCCTTAGAGATGTTTGCTTAAGATGTCAAAGCATAAGTCTCCATGATCAAGATGACTTGAATACCGCAAGTCAAAGGAACATCACACTTAAGCCACAGCAAGAACTTCATTGACATTTCTATATATGCAGAGAACCATATGAAGTCTTACGGCTGGTCACTCCAATGAACTAGTTACCATAACTAGCATCCACGATTAACTCCGGACATCACTATGTCTCCAGCCAGTGAGAATCAGCAGCTTGGATACACCAAGGAGTATACCTCGTGCTAGTCTCAACAGAATTGATGGTGTCCAGATTCATCAATTCATCGACTAGGGATAATTCCGATACATCACAATTACACATGTAGAGATACTCACTAGTTGTGATCCAATCACAAATTCTCTCATGCTGTGAATCGTATCGTGGACATTCAGTAAATGAGTTTAAGATCCAATCAAATACATAAAACATGTATACTCAAATAGTGAATCTTCATTTATCATATAAATGGTTCATACATAAGGCGATTGCCTTAGGACATCTCTCATATATTACTAACAGACTCCCACTTGGCCTAATGCCATTCACTACGGTATCCAATACCATAAGCACCAACATGACCCTCAAACTTACTTTGAGGTAAT
This sequence comes from Wurfbainia villosa, assembly GCA_025175895.1. Classification (NCBI taxonomy): domain Eukaryota; kingdom Viridiplantae; phylum Streptophyta; class Magnoliopsida; order Zingiberales; family Zingiberaceae; genus Wurfbainia; species Wurfbainia villosa. Next base: position 50,730,067 of record CM046004.1, on the reverse strand, counting down.
GCTTTAGTCAAAGGATCCGCTAAGTTCCTTTCAAAGGGGAATTTTCTCGATTTGTATTTCGCTCCTACTTATGATCTCTCCGATAAGATGATAGCGGGCACATGTTTGGATCGTTGATGAGACCTTGGCTCTTTCGCTATGCAATTGCTCCATTGTTGTCGCATGAGACCGGTATTGCTTCAACAATGGCGGAATCACACCAAGTTCATGAGCGAACTTCTTGATCCAAACCGCCTCCTTTCTCCGGCCGCAATATATTCTGCCTCGGTGGTAGAATCCGCTCTGATCTCTTGTTTGGAACTTTTCCAACTCAACTGCGCCCCCATTCAAGGTGAACACGTATCCAGATGAGACTGAATCATCCTTGTGTGTCCGAAGTCGCATCCAGATACCCGCGTATCACCATGTCCCCTTCTCCATATATTAGGAACACATCCTTAGTTCTTCTCAAGTACTTAAGGATCGTCTTAACAGCCGCCCAATGATCCATTCCTGGATCAGACTGGTATCTGCTCGTGACACTCAGAGCATACGATACATCGGGCCTCGTACATAACATAGCATACATGATAGATCCTATTGCGGATGCATAGGGAATCTTACTCATGCAAATCCTCTCGTCTTCTGTGCGCGGACACATCGACTTCGAAAGGTGTACCCCATGCCTGATGGGCAGATAACCTTTCTTGGATTCCGACATGCTAAACCTCTTTAGCACTCGGTCTATATATGTAGACTGCGAAAGACCAAGCAACCGTTTCGATCTATCTCTATAGATCTTAATCCCAAGGATGTAGGTTGCTTCTCCCAGGTCTTTCATGGAGAATGTCTTGGATAACCAAACCTTAACTGACTGTAAGATTGACACCTCGTTTCCTATAAGTAATATGTCATCGACATACAATACTAGGAACACGACTGCACTCCCACTAACCTTCTTGTACACACAAGGTTCGTCTGGATTTTGTGAGAAATCAAACTTTTTGATCGTCTCATCAAAACGGATATTCCAGCTCCTGGATGCTTGCTTCAATCCATAAATGGATCGTCGCACTTTGCATACCTTGGTTTTATCAACCGATGTGAAACCTCAGTCATATCATATACACGCCTCGAGCAAGTTTCCATTAAGGAAAGCTTTTTCACATCCATCCGCCATATCTCATAATCATAATGAGCCGCTATGGCCAGGAGCATCCGAATGGATTTAAGCATAGCTACAGGCGAATAGGTTTCGTCATAATCAACACCTTGCTTTGACGATATCCTTTCGCCACCAATCTAGCCTTATAGGTAATCACATTACCATCCATGTCGGTTTTCTTCTTGAAAACCCACTTGCACCCTATAGGCTTTATGCCTTCAGGTGGGTCAACCAAGTTCCAAACTTGGTTTTCGTACATGGAATCCATTTCCGACTTCATGGCACCAAGCCACTTATCCCTTTCTGAACTTGTCAGCACTTCTTCATAACTGGTAGGCTCCTCATCATCAATGAGTAACACGTCGTTCGATTCACTTACGAGAAATCCATCTCTCAGGAATATTGCGTGTTCTACCAGATCTACGAAGATGTGGTGTTACAATAGGCCCAGTCGATTGCTCATCACTATGAGTTGTCGACTGTTGTGCTTCACCAGGTATCTCATCAATGTCTATTTGAGTCTCTCGAGCCTCCTCAAGCTCGACGACACTCCCACTGTTTTCTTGCAAGAGAAACTCTTTCTCTAGAAACACAGCATGCCTTGAAACAAACACCTTTTGTTCCACAGGATGATAGAATTGGTAACCCCTTGTTTCCTTAGGCTATCCAATAAATAGACATTTATCAGACTTAGCATCCAGTTTGTCTGATACAGTCCGCTTCACATAAGCAGGACAACCCCATATCTTCAAGTAAGATACATGAGGTTTCTTACTAGCCCATATCTCATATGGAGTAGTTGAGACTACCTTGGTAGGCATTCTGTTTAACAAGTAAACAGCTGTCTGAAGTGCATAACCCCAAAAGGACTTGGGAAGAGTCGCATGATTCATCATTGACCTGACCATGTCCAACAAGGTCCGGTTACGCCTCTCAGATACACCATTATGCTATGGTGTATAGGGCGGAGTCCATTGAGACAATATGCCATTGTCTCTTAGATAATCAAGAAACTCTTGACTTAAGTATTCACCACCTCGATCCGATCGAAGTATTTTAATACTTTTGTCATGTTGTTTCTCTACTTCATTTCTGAATTCTTTGAACTTTTCAAAGGCTTTAGACTTGTGTTTCATCAAGAACACATACCCAAACCGTGAGTGATCATCGGTGAAGGTAATGAAGTAGCTATAGCCTCCTAATGCTTGAGTTGACATAGGTCCACATACATCAGTATGTACTAGACCTAGTAACTCTCCCACTGCTCACCTTTCCAAAGGTAAAGGTAACTTAGTCATCTTGCTTTTTAAGCATGATTCGCATGTATCGTATGAATCCAATTCAAACGATTCCAGAATTCCACATCGGTGTAATTCGGACATGCGTTTCTTGCTTATATGGCCAAGACGACAATGCCACATATAGGAGTCTATGTGATTATCCTTTCGAGCACGCGTGTTGCTCGCTTCGATATTGAAAATGTCACTGGATACGTCCAACGTATAAATGCCATTACTCAAAGTTCCAGTTCCATAAAGTACGCCATTCAAAGTTATATAACAACAATTGTTACTAAACGTTAAATGGAAACCATTTCTATTTAAGCAGGAAATAGAAACAATGTTCTTTATTAGAGAAGGAATATAATAGCAATTGTCCCCCAAGACTAGTCCACTAGGAGCTTCAAGAAATAAGTTCCGATGGCGATCGCAAAGAACCTTTGCTCCATTGCCAACTCGCAAATTTGACTCCCCTCGACAAGTCTTCTTCTATTCCATAGCCTGTATGTCATTACATATATGTGAGCTACACCATCCAATACCCAAGTGTCTAAGGAAATAGAATGACAATCAATAACGAAGATACCAAGAGGATGGGGCATCGGATGCCTTCTTCTTCTTCATGGACTCAAGATAAATCTTGCAGCTTTCTTCGCCAAAGGGCCTTCCTTGCCACGTTGATGGCAAGTGCCCTTTGCGCCGGGTTCCGCCTTCTTTGCCTTTTCTTTCCTTTTCTTACATCGCTCTTTTGCCTTCCTCTTAGAACCTTTCTTTGAGGAATCAACTAACAGAACCGCCTTCTCCTCATGCTTCACAGAAGGCTCCACAGTCTTCAGCATATTGAGGAGCTCGGGAATGGTGGATTCCAATTTGTTCATCCGATAGTTCATCACAAATTGCGAGAACCTCTTGGGCAAACAATGCAGAATTAAGTCAATACTTAACTCATGATCCATCACAAAACCGAGGGTAGCTAGCCGCTCGATGTACCCGTTCATCTTTAGCACAAACTGTACTAGAGACGAACCTTCTTTCATCTTCGTGGTGAAGAGGAGCCTAGAGACCTCGAACCTTTCGGATCTCGCTTGCTCATCGAACAACTCATGAAGATGGAAGACCATAGTGTTAGCATCCATATGCTCATGCTACTTCTGCAGCTCAGGTACCATCGCCTCTAACATGATGCAACTCGCCAGCTCAGAATCTGCCACATGCTTCTGATAGACCAACATTTGGTCTGGAGTTGCATCGTCCTTAGGATGGTCAGGAAGAGGCTCTTCAAGGACATATGCAAGCTTTTCCGCCTTGAGAACAATTCTCAGGTTTCTAAGCCAGTCCTGGAAGTTAGGCCCAGTCAGTTTGTTCGAATCCAAAATAGTGCGCAAATTCAAAGACGTCATGATCAATTTATTGACCTAGAAATACAAAACGAGCATATATGAGAAAATGATTTTAAAATGCATCAATATACATTTATAAATCCCATTCATTTTTCGAATTTCAAAAACCCCAAAATCACTTCGGGAGATCGTAGGTCCATCTCCGAATGGGCTGATATCCATCATAGATAAGAACAACCTTGGAGTGAGTCCAACAAGCCATTCTTAGCTATGATGGTGGGTATCAAGTATACCGATTACATATCATGTATATGTAACTATCACAATGTGCTATCAACTAATTGAATGTTTACACATACATTGGGTTGTTAACACATTAACAAGTATGCATCATATGCATAGCACCCAACTTCACCTCTCTTCACATCGACCTTGGAGTGAGTCCAACAAATCGATGCTCCAAGTTAAAGCCGACCCATTAATCGCGAAATAGTTTTAATATGGTTAGAGCGCATTCAACCAATTAGCCAGGCTTGGAGTGAGTCCAACAACCCAAACTAACGATTGACCTCTGACTCTTACCATATTAGAGTTAAACTATTCCAATGATTTGAACATGTTCAGGTTCGAGCCGGGCTTGGAGTGAGTCCAACAACCCAAACAAGAAATAGAACTCTGGTTCTAACCATATTAATGGAAGGTGTAGGCTTTAATATTGAGTTAGGGTTTTTATGTCTCATCCTCTTTGCATGCAAATAACTATTATCTACATGGCATGGCATATATGGCATACATCTACATGTCACGACACGCATGGCATAATGTTATGCATCTAATGCAATTACATGGCATACAATTATGTCATGTATATATTTCCTTATATGTCATAACTATTTATGGAAATAAAATATGTTTAAGATTTGATTCTCCAAATCAAATCATAATTAAATTAGGAAACAAATTTCCAAATCTAATCACATATTTTATTCATGGAATTATTTGATTAAGGAAAATCTATTTAGGAAACCAATTTCCTAAATCATTAAAACTACTTATGGAAATAAAATATTTTAAGATTTGATTCCCAAATCAAATCATGATTAAATTAGGAAACAAATTTCCAGAATCTAATCAAATATTTTATTTATGGAAAATATCAATTTCCATAAATACTTCCAACTTTCCAAAAGTGGAAGATTTCCATAAATACTTCTAGACTTTCCAAAATTGAAAAATTTCCATAAATACTTCTAAATTTCCAAAATTTAGAAAACTTCCAGAAATACATTATGACTATCGCAAAACCATTTTTACGATTATGTGAAACACAACCTCGGGCTCGATACCACTGTTGGGTTTCTAGACGCCAAGGCGTGGTGTGTGTTCGATCATGTTTCGTAAACATGAACACAGCGGAAGCAATAAAATAATAAATACTCCTATTTATTACAACACACACAACACACGCATGCTATTACAACAAGTGTAGACATAACCGTAAATTAAAATTGCAATAAAAGGAAATTAAACTACGTTATACCTTTCGTATGACGTGTAGCGGGAACGGCATCAACCGGAACGATCCTCGCTAGAATCGTCTCTATCCGTATCCACGCCGAGGTCCTCGGGATGACTTCGCTAAGCCACGAGCTTCGTCTTCGTACGGGTTACTAGCCTCGTGTTGAAGACGACGTGATCGAGAGATGATCACGATCCGAATCCAAATTCGGACCTAAAAACAAGTCCTCAAGACTTGCTTCTCCGGAGAGGTAATCGTCAACCGATTGACGAATCCTTCGTCCTCCACCTCAGAGGATTACCGGAGATCAAATCCCCGGTATGTTAGCCGCTGTCGGAGCACTAACCGTCGTCCAAACGACGCTCCGACGAGAGGAGAAGAAGCTGTCCAGAAAACTGGACAGCTTGGTGGAGGAGATAGGCGCCGGCCAAAACAAGGAGACAAAAGCTCACCTTGATGCCGAACCTTTTAGGGGATCACCGGAGGGTCGCCGGAGGTTCACCGGCTGGAGCTTGGACACCGGCAAGGGTCTTGACGGCAGCACAATCAAGCTGGGCGGCAAGGAGCTTGGGCGGCACAACCAGGTTGGGCGGCAACTCCTTGGAGGCTAGGGTTTTGATTTTGGATTAGGGTTTAACAATCCCTTAAGCCCATTTTTATAGAGAACTAATTCTCTTAATGGTCAATGGATCATATCCATAAAGCCCGTTAACCCGCTCCATTAAGATAAGTTAAAATAAACCAAACCATAATGGTTTATTTTAAGTTAAAACGAACCGAACCAACTTTTGGTTCATTCGTTTAAAATAAACCAAACCCTTTGGTTTATTCTTATCCATTGGATTAGAACCAAACCATTTTGGTCCATCCATTACGTCTTCATAAGACGCAGCCCATCCACGCTTCCATTGCGACTGAAACAATTTCATGCTCGCTTTATGTTTGGTCCAACCAAACATAGTTTCTCTCGGTCTGAGAATCTCATTCTCAAGCTCGTTTTAAATCCTTTGGATTACACTCGTTGTGCGTGTGACCAAATAGGTTCTCGGTTTATGTTGGCCGTCTATAATTAACCATTAATTATAGAACGATCATGAGTGGCACCTAGTAGTACATCATGATCCCCAATAAACCGAAAAGATCAACGGTTGATCCAGAACTATTTCTGAAACCCTTCAGTAGCTCGAATGAATCGTGCCCCATTCCCTTCACTCATCTTATACCCACTTGGTTCAGGACATGGTCTATTGTGTCCCCCTCACTAGGTCGACTACGCCACACCTAGCCCAAGTATCATTTCCTCGTCCCTACGGATTCTAGTTACTCCACATGTATCGAAGAGTACCTTACTCTAAACATGTAATGCTTTGGCCAAAGACTTTAGTAACAATCCGACGAGAGGCCATGGGTATACATCTCCTCGCAAGGAGTGGTGAATCCTTTATAGGCTATTCAAACACCTTCGATCACTTCGACTTATACCCAATCATCCCGGGTCCACATCTCCTTAGAGATGTTTGCTTAAGATGTCAAAGCATAAGTCTCCATGATCAAGATGACTTGAATACCGCAAGTCAAAGGAACATCGCACTTAAGCTACAGTAAGAACTTCATTGACATATCTATATATGCAGAGAACCATATGAAGTCTTACGGCTGGTCACTCCAATGAACTAGTTACCATAACTAGCATCCACGATCAACTCCGGACATCACTATGTCTCCAGCCAGTGAGAATCAGCTGCTTGGATACACCAAGGAGTATACCTCGTGCTAGTCTCAACAGAATTGATGGTGTCCAGATTCATCAATTCATCGACTAGGGATAATTCCGATACATCACAATTACACATGTAGAGATACTCACTAGTTGTGATCCAATCACAAATTCTCTCATGCTGTGAATCGTATCGTGGACATTCAGTAAATGAGTTTAAGATCCAATCAAATACATAAAACATGTATACTCAAATAGTGAATCTTCATTTATCATATAAATGGTTCATACATAAGGCGATTGCCTTAGGACATCTCTCATATATTACTAACAGGTGTAAGTGGGTATTTAAGAGAAAGACTAACATGGATGGACTTACGCAAACCTATAAGGGTCGATTGGTTGCTAAAGGTTTCAAGCAAATTCATGGTATTGACTATGATGAAATCTTTTCTCCAGTTGCGATGTTTTAGTCCATTCGGATCATGCTTACTATTGCAGCATACCATGATTATGAGATCTGACAGATGGATGTCAAAATTGCATTTCTGAATGGAAACTTGCTCGAGGATGTGTACATGACACAACCTTAGGGTTTTGTAGATCCACAATATACTGACAAAGTATGCAAACTGCAAAAGTCCATTTATGGGCTAAAACAAGCTTCTTGGAGATCGAATCTTCGATTCGATCATGCGATCAAACAATTTGGTTTCATCAAGAATGAAGATGAACCATGTGTCTACAAGAGGGTTAATGGGAACACAGTTGTCTTCCTTGTATTGTATGTGGATGACACACTACTCATTGGGAATGACATTTTTTTGCTATAGTCTGTCAAGACTTGGGGAATTATTTCTCAATGAAGGACTTAGGTGAAGCAACCTATATTCTAGGCATCAAGATCTATAAAGATAGATCTAGGAGATTGCTTAGCATAAGTTAGAGTACATATTTTGACACGGTATTACTACGATTTGCCATGCAGAATTCCAATAAGGGATTTCTGCCAATGTCACATGGTGTGAGTCTTTCGAAGACTCAAAATCCCTCTTCTAGAGAGGAGAGAGACCGCATGGATAAGAACCCTTATGTATCTTCCAAAGGATCTATTGTAACGCCCGTAAAATTTCTAGCAATTTTACGAGAATTTTGGCTTTATGATGATAGGCTTTATGTGGGTTTTTTTTTTGGAAAAATAAAAGAAAATAAGCCAAAAGAAAAAAAAAAGATGCAAAGCCTAGGAATTGAACCCCAAACCTCTAGAGATAGCCAAGTCCTATAGATGCACCCACTAACCATAAGCCCAATAGAATTATATCATTAGAGGAAGAGGGGAATTTATAGATAAGTGGAAGGAGGGTAAGTGAAGAGGCATGACAAAGAAAAGAAAGGAATTAAGTATTTTACTTTGCAAGAGGTTAAGTACCCAACCCGTCAGGTGGTCGTTAATCAAATCCATAGGGACATAAGAAGACGTAAGAGGTCTTGCCACAGTAAGACGTAAGAGGTCTTGCTGGTGGCTCGCTACCCCAGCCTACTAGGGAACGCGCATTATGTGGTACTTAACCTGGGGCCCCCCAAACAAGTTATGATGATTTTGAAGTATCTATAAGTATATGTTTTGAAAAGGAAAGACTTTTATGATTATTGTGTATGCTCAAGTTAAATACTCTGAATGCTTGCAAACTGTGTTCTTTATGCATGCTAGATGTTAGGAAGTTATGATGATTTTGAAGTATCTATAAGTATATGTTTTGAAAAGGAAAGACTTTTTTGATTATTGTGTATGCTCATGTTAAATACTCTGAATGCTTGCAAACTGTGTTCTTTATGCATGCTAGATGTTAGGAAGTTATGATGATTTTGAAGTATCTATAAGTATATGTTTTGAAAAGGAAAGACTTTTATGATTATTGTGTATGCTCATGTTAAATACTCTGAATGCTTGCAAACTGTGTTCTTTATACATGCTAGATGTTATGAAGTTATGATGATTTTGAAGTATCTATAAGTATAAGTTTTGAGAAGGAAAGACTTTTATGATTATTGGGTATGCTCATGTTAAATACACTGAATGCTTGCAAACTATGTTCTTTATGCATGCTAGATGTTATGAAGTTATGATGTTTAGAGTTAAGTTTAAGAACGTTGCGACTATGTACTTCATGCTAGTTTAGAATTTATGATATGGTGAATGTTACGGGTAAGATTATGAATACTTGCGATTATGTTCTTTCTACAAGTTTAGGATTTATGTTGTTACAAATGTTTATGTCCAAGTTAAACAAACGCTTATGAATATGTCTTTCCGGCATGCTTAGTTTTATGTAGTTATAATGTTTATGTTCAAATTATGCCCTGCTTAGATTAATTATGCTTAATTGGCTTATGAACAATTCTATGTCATGCTTAGTTTTTTTTATTACATGGATATGTTGTTGATTAGTGTTGCTATGAAATACTTAGGTCCTTTATGCTAGTATGCTAATGTTCTAATTGCTTGATGAAGTTTGTGGCTTTTGTGAGTAGGCAAGGATCTTACTAAGCTATATGCTTATAGTTCATGTTGTCCATATACTGCAGATAAAGGAAGTCTGCGCTAGAGGAAATGTGAGAGAGAGGGGCCAAGTGTGTGTGATAGTGGCATGGTGGAAGAAGACCCTATACTATCTGCTTGTATTTATATGCTCTAAGAACAACTTAAGACATTGCTTCCGCTTATAAGGCTTGTGTTTAATGAGTATCATCTACTTAATAAGGTTGGAAATGTTAGATCTCATGAACGAATCTTTATGTATGCATGTTATGAAAGATATGTTAACATGCTAATGATGAATATGATATGTGATGCATGTGCAAAAAAGGTTTAAGTTATGATGACCTTTTAAAGTACGTAGGTTGTGAGAGGATCCATATGTAGTTGTTTTTAAAAAAAAAAAGGAAGAGTGCCGCCGAGAGCACCAGTGCCTGACCTTATCTGCTCTCGAGTATGCTGCCATACTCCCTTATCTTATTTTTTTAAAACAACTACATATGGATCCTCTGACAACCTACGTACTTTAACAGGTCATCATAACATAAACCTTCTTTTGCACATGCATCACATATCATATTCATCATTAGCATGTTAACATATCTTTCATAACATGCATACATAAAGATTCGTTCTTGAGTTCTAACATTTCCAACCTTCTTAAGTAGATGATACTCATTAAACACAAGTCTTATAAGCGGAAGCAATGTCTTAAGTTGTTCTTAGAGCATATAAATACAAGCAGATAGTATAGGGTCTTCTTCCACCATGCCACTATCACACACACTTGGCCCCTCCTCACTTTCCTCTAGCGCATTTCCTTTATCTCAAGATATGGACAACATGAACTATAAGCATATAGCTTAGTAAGATCCTTGCCTACTCACAAAAGCCACAAACTTCATCAAGCAATTAGAACATGATCATACTAGCATCAAGGACCTAAGTATTTCATAGCAACACTAATCAACAACATATCCATGTAATAAAAAAACTAAGCATGGCATAGAATTGTTCATAAGCTAATTAAGCATAATTAATCTAAGCAGGGCATAATTTGAACATAAACATTATAACTACATAAAACTAAGCATGCCGGAAAGACATATTCATAAGCGTTTGTTTAACTTGGACATAAACATTTGTAACAACATAAATCCTAAACTTGTAGAAAGAACATAATCGCAAGTATTCATAATCTTACCCGTAACATTCACCACATCATAAATTCAAAACTAGCATGAAGTACATAGTCGCAACGTTCTTAAACTTAACTCTAAACATCATAACTTCATAACATCTAGCATGCATAAAGAACATAGTTTGCAAGCATTGATGTATTTAACATGAGCATACCCAATAATCATAAAAGTCTTTCCTTTTCAAAACATATACTTATAGATACTTCAAAATCATCATAACTTCATAACATCTAGCATGCATAAAGAACACAGTTTGCAAGCATTCAGAGTATTTAACATGAGCATACACAATAATCATAAAAGTCTTTCCTTTTCAAAACATATACTTATAGATACTTCAAAATCATCATAACTTCCTAACATCTAGCATGCATAAAGAACACACTTGCAAGCATTCAGTAGTATTTAACATGAGCATACACAATAATCATAAAAGTCTTTCCTTTCAAAACATATACTTATAGATACTTCAAAATCATCATAACTTGTTTCCCTGTTAAGTACCACATAATGCGCTTCTCCATAGTAGGTGGGTAGCGAGCCACCACCCTACTAGAGCAAGACCTCTTACGTCTTACCAGGGCAAGACCTCTTACGTCTTCTTATATCCCTATGGATTTGATTAATGACCACCTGACGGGTCGGGTACTTAACCTCTTGCAAAGTAAAATACTTAATTCCTTTCTTTTCTTGTCATAATATAAAGAATGCTCTTGATCCCCAACATAAAAAGGGAAGCATCTTAATCTTATCTTATCATAAGGAGAGCTCTTGATCCCTACTTGAAAGGGAAGCATCTCCATTTTATCTTATCTTAAGGAGAGCTCTTGATCCCTACTTGAAAGGGAAGCATCTCCATCTTGTCATAAGGAGAGCTCTTGGTCCCTACTTGAAAGGGAAGCATCTCCATCTTGTCATAAGGAGAGCTCTTGGTCCCTACTTGAAAGGGAAGCATCTCCATCTTATCATGAGGACACATGCATTCATAACATAAGAGTACGCTAAAGGGGTCCTAAAGTATAAACATGTTCATCATACAAGCATATTTCGTGGCACATTACATCATAAACATGAAGCATATTTCCTTGGCATATTCATGGCATATTAAATCACAAAAACATGTTCATCACCTAAGCATATTTCATGGCACATTACATCATCAACATGTAGCATGTTTCCTAAGCATATTCAAGGCATATTAAATCATAAAAACATGTTCATCACCTAAGCCTATTTCATGGCACGTTACATCATACCATGAAGCCTATTTCCTTGGCATAATCATGGCATATTAAATCACAAAACATGATCCACATCTAGGTATGTTTCATGGCATACTATATCATAATCATGTTCATCACCTAAGCTTATTTCATATTGCATTGAATCATAACCATATACATCACACAAGCATAGTTCATGACATATAAACAAACAAAACCATACCCTTAGCACAACTACATGTGTTTTCATGAAACCCTAACCCTAAAACCATGGGTTGGCCGAATCTTGTAAGGGGCTTGAGCTTGGGTTTTGTCCCCCTAAAGTTCACTCATGAAGCCTTATAACTAATCATAGTATCATTAGAGATATTTTCATGCAACCCTAACCCTACTTTCATAGGTTGTCCGAATCTTGTAAGGTTAGATCCTTGGACTTTTGTCCCCTAAAGTTCATTCATCAGCATTATTACTTACCCTAGTGTCATTAGGAACATTTTCATGAAACCCTAACCCTAATTCTATGGGTTGGCCAAAACATGGAATGGGTTCAAACTTTAGGTTTTGTCCCCTAAAGTCCATTCATCAAGCATTATTACTTAACCTAGTGTCATTAGGAACATTTTCATGCAACCCTAACCCTAATTATATGGGTTGGCCGAAACATGGAATGGGTTCAAGCTTAGGTTTTGTCCCCTAAAATTCATTCATAAGCATTATCATGGCCTAACCTCATAAGAGGGAGTTGTCATAAAAACCCTAACCCTAAAAGGCCTTGGTGGCCGAAACCTATAAGGGCACCAAGTTGGAATTTTTGTCCCTTAAAAGGTCCTATAGTGAGCATACATCCTATAGAAGTTCCCTAGAAACATTTTCATGAATCTTAGCCCAAGAAAACTTGATTGGCAAACCTACAAGGGCTACAACTTCATCGTTCTTACATGAAATTTAACTTACGAAACTAATACACTGCGGTGAGGGAAACTTACATCCTTCGCTTTGCTTGAGAGATGACCTAATGGGAGTCACCTAGCTTTCTCTAGCTTGAAGGGGGTCTCGGCCAAAGGAAGAAGAAGGGGGTTGATTTGGTGAGGATGAAGAGGAGAGGAAGAAAATGGCAAAATGGAAACTTCCTTCTTCTTTATAAAGTGAGGAAGAGAAGTTTATCTGTTCTTTGTCATGCCTCTTCACTTACCCTCCTTCCACTTATCTATAAATTCCCCTCTTCCTCTAATGATATAATTCTATTGGGCTTATGGTTAGTGGGTGCATCTATAGGGCTTGGCTATCTCTAGAGGTTTGGGGTTCAATTCCTAGGCTTTGCATCTTTTTTTTCTTTTGGCTTATTTTCTTTTATTTTTCCCAAAAAAACCCACATAAAGCCTATCATCATAAAGCCAAAATTCTCATAAAATTGCTAGAAATTTTACGGGCGTTACAATCCCTCATACCTTGTAAAAGTTTCGTCCTCGAAACTTAAAACAATTCTGGGTACTTCTGCCTCATGTCCTCCTCTCGTTACCAGGTAGCTTCCTCATATTGCGAATCCTGCCACAGGACCAAGTCGGTCTAATATTTGGATAGGCCGACTTTCAACACTCAGGTCCTCATGAACGTGTACTGTTTGTGGCTCGATCACTTGGTCTGCACTGGATACGCATTTCTTGAGCATAGAGACATGGAACACGTTGTGTATAGCCGACATCTCTTGAGGCAGCTCCAGCCTGTATGCTACCTTGCCCACCCTCTGCGATATCGGATACGGTCCCACGTAGCGTGGATTCAGTTTACCCTTCCTTCCGAATCTCATCACTCCCTTCATGGGGGTCACTTTGAGGAATACCAGGTCCCCGACTTCGAATTCTAACGGTCTACGCTGTATATCCGCATAGCTCTTTTGTTGGCTCTGAGCAGCTTCGATTCTCTGACGGATAGTCTGTATAGCGCGGGTGGTATTGTCAATAATATCAGCCTGAAGACCCATTTCCCTCCTTTCACCACCCTCGTACCATGGATAGGAGACTGCATCTTCTCCGTATAGAGCTTCATAGGGTGTCATTCCAATGGTAGCAAGTAGCTGTTATTTATGTAAGCAAATTCACGAGCACAAATATCGACACAGCTCCTTAAAGTCTAGGAAGATATCTTCCAAAGACTGTTCACTCTTTCCGTCGACCAGATCTCGAGGATGAAACGCAGCGATCTTGAATCTCAACTTAGTGCCAAGAGCCTTCTGAACACATTCCCAAAAATGGGAGGTAAAACGCCATCACAGAAATAATAGCCCTAGGCACTCCATGTAATTTGATAATTTCCTTGACATATAATTGAGCTAGCTGCTCGACCGAATAGGTCATCTTAAATGCCAGGAAATGGGCAGACTTTGTCAACAAGTCTATGATTACCCATATAGCATTGTAACCATTTGTTGTTCTGGGTAATCCCGAGATGAAATCCATAGATAGTTCTTCCCATTTCCACTCTGGAATCGGTATCGACTGCAGTAATCCCCTGTGTTACGGTGTTCGCTTTCACCTTCTCGCAGTCGGTGTTGACGTACTGAGCCACCTCCCTTTTCATGCCGGACCACCAAAATTTATCCCTTAAGTCCTGATACATTTTATTAGACCCAGGGTGCATGGTATAAGGTGTTCCATGGGATTCCTCGAGTATCTTCTTCCGTAATTCCGGATCGTCCGGAATACATAGTCGGTCCCGGAGGTATAATAGTCCGCCGTTGGAAATGCGGAACCCATTATCCCTTCCTTCCAGTACTTCTTGTTTGATCTTCTGGATGTCTGAATCACCATCTTGCTTTCCCTTTATATCGTTGAACAACGTCGGCGTTATAGTCATGGTGGAAAGTTGCCCAGAAATAATCTCTATCCCGTAATTCATTATTTCCCTTTTCAGGGGTTGAGATAGCATTGATAAGGACATCAAAGCGGCAAAGGGCTTTCTGCTAAGCGCATCTGCCACCTTGTTGGCCTTTCCTGGGTGATAGAATATCTCACAATCATAATCTTTGACTAGCTCAAGCCATCTGCGTTGCCTCATGTTTAGGTCTTTCTGGGTGAAGAAATATCTCAGACTCTGATAGTCGGTATAAATCCTGCACCGTGCCCCATATAAGTAGTGTCTCCATATTTTTAGAGCGAATACCATGGCCGCCAGTTCTAAGTCATGGGTAGGATAATTTATTTCGTGCTCTTTGAGCTGTCTAGAGGCGTAAGCGATGACCTTGCCATTTTGCATGAGTACAACTCCGAATGGGAGCGCTGGTCAGTCTCCTCTTCAGTTCCGTAAAACTCCTCTCACAGTCCTCAGTCCATTTGTATTGCTTGTCCTTTCTGGTGAGGGCTGTAATAGGGGCTGCAATTCTAGAGAAGTCCTCTACAAACTTCCTGTAATAGCCTGCTAGCCCGAGGAAACTTCTGATTTCACTCGCATTCCTTGGCCTATTCCAGTTCCTTACAGTCTCAATCTTCATTGGGTCTACCATGATTCCTTCTTTAGAGATGACATGACCCAAGAATGACACTTGATCGAGCCAGAACTCGCATTTGGAGAACTTGGCATACAATTGCTTTTTCTGAAGAATCTGTAGTACTGTCTTCAGATGTTCGACATGCTCTTCTCGGGCTCTCAAGTAGATAAGAATATCGTCGATGAAGACGATTACAAATTTGTCGAGGAAGGCCGAGAATACTCGATTCATCAGGTCCATGAACATTGCAGGAGCATTGGTGACGCCAAAGGGCATAACTACAAACTCATAATGTCCGTATCTTGTCCGGAAGGCCGTCTTCGGAATATCGCCTGACTTAACTTTTACTTGATGATAGCCAGACCTGAGATCGATCTTTGAAAAGACAGTAGCTCCCTTCAGCTGGTCGAATAGGTCGTCGATCCTGGGAAGGGGGTACCTATTCTTGATGGTCACGTTGTTCAGTGCCCGGTAGTCTATACACATTCGCATGGACCCATCTCTTTTCTTTATGAACAGCACTGGAGCTTCCCATGGGGAGTGACTGGGACGGATAAATCCCTGGCCAAGTAACTCCTGTAGCTGTTTCTGAAGTTCTTTCAACTCAATTGGTGCCATACGGTAAGGTGCCTTGGAGATCGGATTAGTTCCGGGAATCAATTCGATCTCGAACTCAATTTCTCTATCAGGTGGCAATCCAGGTAGGTCATCAGGGAACACCTCCGGATGGTCACATACCACTCTGACATCTTCTATTTTCCGGTTCTTCGATGATATGGTATCCACCACATGTGCGAGAAATCCGGTGCATCCGTCTTCTAACATTTTTCGGGCCTTTAGCGCTGATAAGAACTTCTTTGTTCCTTCCTTCGACTCCCCGATAAATTCAAATGAAACCTCTGCTTCGGGTCGGAAGATTACCCTCCGTTTACGACACTCAATTGAAGCGCCGTACTTGTGCAGAAAATCCATGCCCAATATAACATCATAGTCCCACATATCTAGGACTATTAGGTCACAATAGAGCTCCCTGTCTGCGAGTCTAATTGGTGCGGCGCGCAGAACATGGGTGGATGGCATCACTTCTCCCGAAGGTAACGTTGTTAAAAATTTATAGTCCAAAGCTTGGGGATGCCTATCTATCTTTCTTATGAAAGGCGTAGCGATGAATGAATGGGTTGCCCCGGTGTCAAACAAGACAGTAGCGTATTGACTGGAAATAATTAGCTGACCTGTGACCACCGTCGAGGCACTCGCCACATCTTCTCTGGTGAGGGAGAACACCCTGGCATTTGTCCCAACTGGCGGGGCTTCCAGTCTCCCTTGACTTATCTGGGGACCCTCTATCGTAGCCTGCATCTGGTGAAGCTGTGGAGGAGCTCCCGGGTACTGGACATACTGCTGTGGTGGTGCCTGAACTCGGGTAGGGCAATTCCAGGCTATGTGCCCCTCCCTTCCACAGTTGTAACACTTCCTCGTGCCCTGACGACATTCCCCCGGATGCTTCTTCCCACACGTGGGACAGTCAGGATACCCAGTTTGGCTGTTTCCTGGGGCCCCTCTTGGGCCATTCCACTGTTTCTTCTTGCCACTGCGGTCTCCCGTTCATGTTATCTAAGTGATAAATAAATAATTTAATTAAGGTGTTATTATAATTTCTATTCCTATACAGGCATCTAACATCCCATATCATAAACAAGGTAAGGTGTCCTTTCTAGGGATACTTCTAGGTTAGAGACATGTTCCCATCCTATACAGCTTGGTAAGGTATACTATCTAAGTCATAAGTATGATTCCATTATACTAAGCAGGATGAAGTATTATTTCTATATAACTCTCAAGTGTGAGTCCATTCTACAAAAGCATGATGAGGTATTATTTCATTCTAGATAGAAAACATTCTTCATTATAAAGGAAACTTAAGTATGCATAAAATTACTTACTTGGAAATAGCAGGATGGAGGCTTGATGTGTGATAGTGGAAAGGTGAACCCGCTCTGATACCACAGGTCCTCCTTGTAAAAGTTTCGTCCTCGAAACTTAAAACAATCCCTCATACCTTGTAAAAGTTTCGTCCTCGAAACTTAAAACAATTCTGGGTACTTCTGCCTCATGTCCTCCTCTCGTTCCCAGGTAGCTTCCTCATATTGCGAATCCTGCCACAGGACCTTTACTAAGGGCACCTCTTTGTTCCTTAGCCTTTTGACATCTCGCTCTAAAAATATGGAGACACTACTTATACGGGGCACGGTGCAGGATTTATACCGACCATCAGAGTCTGAGATATTTCTTCACCCAGAAAGACCTAAACATGAGGCAACGCAGATGGCTTGAGCTAGTTAAAGATTATGATTGTGTGATATTCTATCACCCAGGAAGGGCCAACAAGGTGGCAGATGCGCTTAGCAGAAAGCCCTTTGCCGCTTTGATGTCCTTATCAATGCTATCTCAACCCCTGAAATGGGAAATAATGAATTACGGGATAGAGATTATTTCTGGGCAACTTTCCACCATGACTATAACGCCGACGCTGTTCGACGATATAAAGGGAAAGCAAGATGGTGATTCAGACATCCAGAAGATCAAACAAGAAGTACTGGATGGAAGGGATAATGGGTTCAATTTCACGGACTATTATACCTCCGGGACCGACTATGTATTCCGGACGATCCGGAATTACGGAAGAAGATACTCGAGGAATCCCATGGAACACCTTATACCATGCACCCTGGGTCTAATAAAATGTATCAGGACTTAAGGGATAAATTTTGGTGGTTCGGCATGAAAAGGGAGGTGGCTCAGTACGTCAACACCTGTCTGACCTGCCAGAAGGTGAAAGCAGAACACCAGAAACCTGGGGGATTACTGCAGCCGATACCGATTCCAGAGTGGAAATGGGAAGAACTATCTATGGATTTCATCTCGGGATTACCCAGAACAACAAATGGTTACGATGCTATATGGGTAATCATAGACCGGTTGACAAAGTCTGCCCATTTCCTGGCAATTAAGATGACCTATTCGGTCGAGCAGCTAGCTCAATTATATGTCAAGGAAATTATCAAATTACATGGAGTGCCTAGGGCTATTATTTCTGACCGTGATGGCCATTTTACCTCCCATTTTTGGGAATGTGTTCAGAAGGCTCTTGGCACTAAGTTGAGATTCAGCACTGCGTTTCATCCTCAGACCGACGGTCAGACGGAAAGAGTGAACCAGGTGCTGGAAGATATGCTGCGGGCTTGTGCTCTAGACTTTAAGGGGAGCTAGTGTCGATATTTGTGCCTGGCAGAATTTGCTTACAACAACAGTTACCAGGCTACCATTGGAATGGCACCCTATGAAGCTCTATACGGGAGAAGATGCAGGTCTCCTATCTGTTGGTACGAGGGTGGTGAAAGGAGGGAAATGGGTCTTCAGGCCGATATTATTGACAATACCACCCGCACTATATAGACTATCCGTCAGAGAATCGAAGCTGCTCAGAGCCGACAAAAGAGCTATGCGGATATACGGCGTAGACCGTTAGAATTCGATGTCGGGGACCTGGTATTCCTCAAAGTGACCCCCATGAAGGGAGTGATGAGATTCGGAAGGAAGGGTAAACTGAATCCACGCTACGTGGGACCGTATCCGATATCGCAGAGGGTGGGCAAGGTAGCATACAGGCTGGAGCTGCCTCAAGAGATGTCGGCTATACACAACGTGTTCCATGTCTCTATGCTCAAGAAATGCGTATCCAGTGCGGACCAAGTGATCGAGCCACAAACAGTACACGTTCATGAGGACCTGAGTGTTGAAAGTCGGCCTATTCAAATATTAGACTGAGATGTCAAAAGGCTAAGGAACAAAGAGGTGCCCTTAGTAAAGGTCCTGTGGCAGGATTCGCAATATGAGGAAGCTACCTGGGAACGAGAGGAGGACATGAGGCAGAAGTACCCAGAATTGTTTTGAGTTTCGAGGATGAAACTTTTACAAGGTATGAGGGATTGTAACGCCCGTAAAATTTCTAGCAATTTTACGAGAATTTTGGCTTTATGATGATAGGCTTTATGTGGGTTTTTTTTGGGAAAAATAAAAGAAAATAAGCCAAAAGAAAAAAAAAGATGCAAAGCCTAGGAATTGAACCCCAAACCTCTAGAGATAGCCAAGCCCTATAGATGCACCCACTAACCATAAGCCCAATAGAATTATATCATTAGAGGAAGAGGGGAATTTATAGATAAGTGGAAGGAGGGTAGGTGAAGAGGCATGACAAAGAAAAGAGAAACATCTCTTCCTCCCTTTATAAAGAAGAAGGAAGTTTCCTTTTGGCCATTTTCTTCCTCTCCTCTTCATCCTCATGTAAATTTCCCCTCACCTGCAGTGTATTAGTTTCGTAAGTTAAATTTCATGTAAGAATGATGAAGTTGTAGCCCTTGTAGGTTTCGGCCAATCAAGTTTTCTTGGGCTAAGATTCATGAAAATGTTTCTAGGAAACTTCTATAGGATGTATGCTCACTATAGGACCTTTTAAGGGACAAAAATTCCAACTTGGTGCCCTTATAGGTTTCGGCCACCAAGGCCTTTTAGGGTTAGGCTTTTGTTATGACAACTCCCTCTTATGAGGTTAGGCCATGATAATGCTTATGAATGAATTTTAGGGGACAAAACCTAAGCTTGAACCCATTCCATGTTTCGGCCAACCCATATAATTAGGGTTAGGGTTGCATGAAAATGTTCCTAATGACACTAGGTTAAGTAATAATGCTTGATGAATGGACTTTAGGGGACAAAACATAAAGTTTGAACCCATTCCATGTTTCGGCCAACCCATATAATTAGGGTTAGGGTTTCATGAAAATGTTCCTAATGACACTAGGGTAAGTAATAATGCTTATGAATGAACTTTAGGGGACAAAAGTCCAAGGATCTAACCTTACAAGATTCGGCCAACCAATGGAAGTAGGGTTAGGGTTGCATGAAAATATCTCTAATGATGCTATGATTAGTTATAAGGCTTCATGAGTGAACTTTAGGGGACAAAACCCAAGCTCAAGCCCCTTACAAGATTCGGCCAACCCATGGTTTTAGGGTTAGGGTTTCATGAAAACACCCCCCCCCCCCACATGTAGTTGTGCTAAGGGTATGGTTTTGTTTGTTTATATGTCATGAACTATGCTTGTGTGATGTATATGGTTATGATTCAATGCAATAAGAAATAAGCTTAGGTGATGAACATGATTATGATATAGTATGCCATGAAACATACCTAGATGTGGATCATGTTTTGTGATTTAATATGCCATGATTATGCCAAGGAAATAGGCTTCATGTTATGATGTAATGTGCCATGAAATAGGCTTAGGTGATGAACATGTTTTTATGATTTAATATGCCTTGAATATGCTTAGGAAACATGCTACATGTTGAGGATGTAATGTGCCATGAAATATGCTTAGGTGATGAACATGTTTTTGTGATTTAATATGCCATGAATATGCCAAGGAAAATATGCTTCATGTTTATGATGTAATGGGCCACGAAATATGCTTGTATGATGAACATGTTTATACTTTAGGACCCCTTTAGGGTACTCTTATGTTATGAATGCATGTGTCCTCATGATAAGATGGAGATGCTTCCCTTTCAAGTAGGGACCAAGAGCTCTCCTTATGACAAGATGGAGATGCTTCCCTTTCAAGTAGGGACCAAGAGCTCTCCTTATGACAAGATGGAGATGCTTCCCTTTCAAGTAGGGATCAAGAGCTCTCCTTAAGATAAGATAAAATGGAGATGCTTCCCTTTCAAGTAGGGATCAAGAGATCTCCTTATGATAAGATAAGATTAAGATGCTTCCCTTTTTATGTTGGGGATCAAGAGCATTCTTTATATTATGACAAGAAAAGAAAGGAATTAAGTATTTTACTTTGCAAGAGGTTAAGTACCCGACCCGTCAGGTGGTCGTTAATCAAATCCATAGGGACATAAGAAGACGTAAGAGGTCTTGCCACGTAAGACGTAAGAGGTCTTGCTCTAGTAGGATGGTGGCTCGCTACTGACCTTACTAGGGAACGCGCATTATGTGGTACTTAACCTGGGGCCCCCCAAACAAGTTATGATGATTTTGAAGTATCTATAAGTATATGTTTTGAAAAGGAAAGACTTTTATGATTATTGTGTATGCTCATGTTAAATACTCTGAATGCTTGCAAACTGTGTTCTTTATGCATGCTAGATGTTAGGAAGTTATGATGATTTTGAAGTATCTATAAGTATATGTTTTGAAAAGGAAAGACTTTTATGATTATTGTGTATGCTCATGCTAAATACTCTGAATGCTTGCAACGGTGTTCTTTATTCATGCTAGATGTTAGGAAGTTATGATGATTTTGAAGTATCTATAAGTATATGTTTTGAAAAGGAAAGACTTTTATGATTATTGTGTATGCTCATGTTAAATACTCAATGCTTGTGTTCTTTATGCATGCTAGATGTTATGAAGTTATGATGATTTTGATGTATCTATAAGTATATGTTTTGAGAAGGAAAGACTTTTATGATTATTGGGTATGCTCATGTTAAATACACTGAATGCTTGCAAACTATGTTCTTTATGCATGCTAGATGTTATGAAGTTATGATGTTTAGAGTTAAGTTTAAGAACGTTGCGACTATGTACTTCATGTTAGTTTAGAATTTATGATGTGGTTAATGTTACGGGTAAGATTATGAATACTTGCGATTATGTTCTTTCTACAAGTTTAGGATTTATGTTGTTACAAATTTTTATGTCCAAGTTAAACAAACGCTTATGAATATGTCTTTCCGGCATGCTTAGCTTTATGTAGTTATAATGTTTATGTTCAAATTATGCCCTGCTTAGATTAATTATGCTTAATTGGCTTATGAACAATTCTATGCCATGCTTAGTTTTTTTTTATTACATGGATATGTTGTTGATTAGTGTTGCTATGAAATACTTAGGTCCTTTATGCTAGTATGCTCATGTTCTAATTGCTTGATGAAGTTTGTGGCTTTTGTGAGTAGGCAAGGATCTTACTAAGCTATATGCTTATAGTTCATGTTGTCCATATATTGCAGATAAAGGAAGTCTGCGCTAGAGGAAGTAACAGGAGGGGCCAAGTGTGTGTGATAGTGGCATGGTGGAAGAAGACCCTATACTATCTACTTGTATTTATATGCTCTAAGAACAACTTAAGACATTGCTTCCGCTTATAAGACTTGTGTTTAATGAGTATCATCTACTTAAGAAGGTTGGAAATGTTAGAACTCATGAACGAATCTTTATGTATGCATGTTATGAAAGATATGTTAACATGCTAATGATGAATATGATATGTGATGCATGTGCAAAAGAAGGTTTAAGTTATGATGACCTGTTAAAGTACGTAGGTTGTGAGAGGATCCATATGTAGTTGTTTTAAAAAAAAAAAAAAGGAGTAACAGTAGCGCCGCCCTGAGAGCAGATAAGGGCGGCCGTTACATCTATCATGTAGGTCATGCTATGTACTCATCCTGATGTCTCGTATGCTTTGAGTGTGACGAGAAGATACCAGTCAGATCTAGGTGAGCGTCACTGGATTGCGGTCAAAAATATTCTTAAGTACTTGAGAAGGACTAAAGAATATTTCATGATATTGGAAGGCAATAGGGAACTAGTTGTAAAGGGTTACAGTGATGCCAACTTCCAAACCGACCAGGATGATTATATATCGCAGTCAGGGTTCTATTTTAATTGAATGATGGTGCTGTGAGCTGGAAGAGTTCGAAGCAGGATACATTTGTTGATTCTACAATAGAGGCCGAGTATATTGCTGCATCAGAGGCGGTAAAGGAGGCAGTTTGGATCCGCTAGTTCATTACTGAGCTTTGGGTGGTTCCTAGCATAGCAGATCCTATGGAGCTCTATTGTGACAACAACGGAGCGATTGCGCAGGCTAAGAATCCTCGCTCACACTAGCGGACCAAACACATACTACGGTTCTTCCATCTCATTCGAGAGATTATTGATAGAGGAGATGTGAAGATTTGCAGAGTACCTACATAGGCTAACGTTGCAGATCCCTTGACCAAGGCATTGTACGAAAAATCATGATGGTCATACTATGTCATTGGGTTTTAGATACTACAGTGATTGACACTAGTGCTTGTGGTAGATTGTTAGTGAAAGCCCTAGAGCTAATCATGTGATGATTGTTGTATGGACTTGTTGTATCATATTCCTATATAAATTTATAAAGGCATTTTTTTATGGTTATTATACTTACTTGTATCGGTGCCAAATAGCTAAGTATAATAGCGTCCTTCAGTAGAAGGTTCTTATTTACATCAATCGATTGGTAGAATCGATAATGAGATGATATATAGAATACTACTCTTAATCATTCCTAGTCAAGTATTAATATTCAGGGACAATATTAATGCAAAGAGACTAGCATGTGGGTCAACTCGATGACTTGATCTCACCAGTCATGGATATGAGATATCAAGTTGACACATGGGTATACATTGGAGAATGTATACTGAATGACCCACCATGAGAAAGTATCATAGATCATTATATGAGTGTCATATACTTTCTCATGTGACTATTAGTCCTTGGACATGAAGTCACCATGGTTCCCCACATATGGAGTTGCATACTTTGGCTTCGTCAAACGTCACCCGTAAATGGGTGGACTATAAAGGCGATTACTAGGTATGTAACAAATTATGCGGAGTGATGTAGATGGGATCTATCCCTCCTATATTATGAGAGAGATATCATGACTCTTGATTGAGGGAGACCACTAAGTGCATGACCATACCCAAATGAGTCAATATGAGATATTGAGCTCATTTGATTAGAGTGAGTCTACTTTGAGTTCAAGATATAGATTGTATAGAGGATGACACGGTCTATGCCTCAATTGTTCAATCTAGATGTCAAGGATAGAGGGACATTGTCACATGTTGTGAGAGTCACAATTAGTAGTCACAAAGGTGATGTTGGATCTCAACATTCTTGTAACTTTGGTAGCAATGATGTGTTGCTAAATACCGCTCATTGCTTATGTTTCTAAATAAGTTTAGGAGCATTGTCAATGTTACAAGAACCTATTGGGTCACACACAAAGGGCAATTAGATGGAGATTAGGTTCATATGATGGACCAAGATGAGTAGGTTCATGTGATGAACCAAATTGGATTAAGAGTAATCCAAATTAGACTAATTGATTTGGACTCAATTTGATTGAAGTGTTGAATGAGTCTAATTTAGATTTGATTAATTGAGTCAATTTAAACTAATGAATAGAGATTCATTAAATTAAATTGACTTGAATCAAAGGTTAGATTTGATCAACCATGGGAGATAAGAGGTCAAGTTTGACTTGACTTGAGAGGGAAGATGAATGGTCAATTTTGACTTGACCAAATGCCACTTCATGGTGACTTGGCATAAAGCCGACCAATGATGATGTTCCACATCATCATTGGCACATCATGGTGTACAACCTCATGAGGAAGACCAAGAGTCATGGCTCTTGGTATTACATGGATGTTTATAACCCCCTCCTTAAGTGGTCGGCCAATTTATGAGTAAGGTTAATTGATTGCTTCTTCTTCCTTCTCCTATCTTCTTCTCTCCCTCTCCTCCTTGGACGAAACCTCCCAAGAGTGATAACACACTCTAAGTGGTTCTCTCCACCCTTTTGTCGTGTGGATACGTGTAGAGGAGTGTACACTTGACTCTCTACGAGATTCGGAAATTTTTGGACGAGCGGGATAAGAGAAGGGCATCGCTACATGGGTAACCCTCTTCCCATGTAGATCTAAGGTATATCTTGTCTAGAATAACATGTACATGATTTTTTTTTTATCTTCGCACGGATCCGTGGACGGCTTCTGAGGTTTTCGTAACGCAAAAAGCAGTTTTTGCGGCTTGGAGAGTCTAACATGATGGATGTTCCGAACTCTAGCGGATTCGATTCAGCTCGAAAAAGTGTCGTCGAGATGGAACTCCTGCTTGAATCCGAAGGAGAAGGTGGATGAGCTGTGGAGATGGAGGGCGTCGTCAAAATCTCTTGATGAAGTGGTTCCTCCTAGAATCCGTGGAGGAAAATGGATGGAAGGAAAGTGACGACGGCTGCTAGGGCTCAAGGGAAGAAGAGATTTAACTAACAACCAAATAAAATAAGCAATGCATCAACAAAATCTACTACATGAATATGATTTAAAAAACATGAAATTAAATCTAACCTAATGAACTACAACCTAATTACTCTAAGAAGCATTTTACCGAACACCAACAAGCCATGAAACAAAGTAAATCGAATATGTTAAATTCTAAATGTGGAGGTAAATTCGATTATAAACATTCAACTAACAAAACAAAGAGACAATCAAAACATTGATATCAATGGAAGCTGAATTTGCCATCGGAACGAGAAGGCTGTGATGGGTGGTTGCCGGAGCTGTGATGGTTCTGCTGGAGGTAGACAAGATGGAGTGGCACCGCGGGAGCTGTGATGAAGTGGTGCTGGCTTCAGTAGAGAAGAAGCTGCGGTGGAGCATTGCATGGAGAAGATGAAGCGAAATCAGCTGTGGCTGCCGACGGTAGACGAGTGGACCACCGGTCACCAGAGAAAGAGGGAATCCTCTATCCTCTCCGGCGACCGGTGATGAATCTGATTAATCCATTTAAAAGTTATGCATCCAACAGTTGAGAATTCTCCGACTTTGAATGAATGGATCTGATCAATCTGAAAGGTCGATTGCGATCAACTTGATCTGGATGGAAGGTTGAGACGTGTAGATCTGAGTGTGTGGATCGGATCTCTCTAGAGTTAAATAGATGGCTCAGATCAATCAGATCTCATCGTACGGTCAAGCTTAAACAAATCTGAACCCTTGATTAAATTGCCTCTGATCTTGATGAAGGGCTCAGATTCTTCTAGCTTAAAATACTCATTACAACCCTTAGATGAAGCCATATTTGATCCAACTTGAGTCTAGTCCAGTGGCTCATCTCGATCTCCTACAAACAAAGATAAATTTCGCATATAAGTACAAAATTTAGGAGAATTTATAATAAGGTCCAAAAATATATCAAACTCATAAAACATGTAAATAATCAACAATTAAACACATGAGAGGATTAAAACAGTGATATTAAGGACCAAAATAACCCGACAAAATAGTAGTCATCAATAGACTAAGAATGATTAAGCCTCACAAGATAAGTGGTGGTTTCTCTCGCTCTCATAAGCATGTAATAATGGAGTTCACTCAAGCTAAGTGGATGATTCGCATGATTCATCATCGACCTGACCATGTCCAACAAAGTTCTATTTACAGCTCTCAGATACATCATTATGCTACGGTGTATACGGCGGAGTCCGTTAAGACAATATACCATTGTCCCTTAAATAATATAGAAACTCTTGACTCGAGTATTCACCACCTCAATCCGATTGAAGTATTTTAATACTCTTACCAAGTTGTTTCTCTACTTTATTTCTGAATTCTTTGAACCTTTCAAAGGCTTCAGACTTATGTTTCATCAAAAACACATACCCAAACCATGAGTGATCATCGGTGAAGGTAATGAAGTAGCTATAGCCTCCTAGAGCTTGAGTTGACATAGGTCCGCATACATCCATATGTATTATACCAAGTAACTCTCCCACCGGTTCACCTTTTCCCATAAAAGGTAACTTAGTCATCTTGCCTTTTAAACATGATTCACATGTATTGTAAGAATCTAATTCAAACGATTCCAGAATTCCACATCGATGTAATTCGGACATGCGTTTCTTGCTTGTATGGCCAAGACGACAATGCCACATGTAGGAGTCTAATTGATTATCCTTTCGAGTATGCTTGTTGCTCGCTTCGATATTCAAAATGTCACTGGATATGTCCAATGTATAAATACCATTGCTCAAAGTTTTAGTTCCATAAAGTATGCCATTCAAAGTTATATAACAATAATTGTTACCAAACATCAAATGGTAACCATTTCTATTTAAGCAGGAAATAGAAACAATGTTCTTTATTAGAGAAGTAACATAATAGTAATTGTCCAATTCTAAGACAAGTCCACAAGGGAGCTTCAGCAAATAAGTTACGATGATCAGTAGCAACCTTTCTCCATTGCTAACTCGCAAATTTGACTTCTTCGAAGTCTTCATCTATTCCTTAGACCCTGTATGTCATTAGATATATGTGAGCCACACCCAGTATCCAATACCAAGTGTCTAAGAAAATAGAATGACAATCAATAACGAAGATACCTGAAGAGGATGGGGCATCAGATACCTTCTTCTTCTTCACGGACTCAAGATAAATCTTGCAGTTTCTTTGCCAGTGGCACTACTTGCCACAATGATGATAAGTGTCCTTTTGTGCTGGTTCTGCCTTCTTAGCCTTCTTGTTCTACCCTTTGTTTTGTTCCTTTGGCTTCCTCTTAGAAGCTTTCTTTGAGGAATCAACTAACAGAACCGCCTTCTCCTCTTGCTTTACAGAAGGCTCCACAGTCTTCAGCATATTGAGGAGCTCAGGAATAGTGGATTCAAGTTTGTTCATTCGGTAGTTCATCACAAATTATGAGAAACTCTTGGGAAAACAATGCAGAATTAAATCAATACTTAATTCATGATCCATCACAAACCCGAGGGTGGCCAACCGCTCGATGTACCCATTCATTTTTAGCACAAACTGTACTACAGATGAACCTTCTTGCATCTTAGAGGTGAAGAGGAGCCTGGAGACTTCGAACCTTTCGGATATCGCTTGCTCATCAAACAACTCATTAAGATGGAAGACTATCGTATTAGCATCCATATGCTCATGTTGCTTTTGCAACTCGGGTAGCATCATGGCTAGCATGATGCAACTTGCCAGTTCAGAATCTGCCATATGTTTCTGATAGGCCAACAATTGGTCTGGAGTTGCATCGTCCCTAGGATGGTTGGGAAGAGGCTCTTCGAGGACATACGCGAGCTTTTCAGCCTTGAGAACAATTCTCAAGTTTCTAAGCTAGTCAAAGAAGTTAGGCCTAGTCAATTTGTTTGAATCCAAAATATTGTGCAAATTCAAAGACGTCATAATCAATCGATTAACCTAGAAATACAAAACGAGCATATATGAGAAAGATGAAAATGCATCAACATACATTTATAAATCGCATTCATTTTTAGAATTACAAAAACCCCAAAATCACTTCGGAAGACCATAGGTCCATCTCCGAATGCGCTGATATCCAACATAGATATGAACAACCTTGGAGAGAGTCCAACAAGCTATTCAAAGTTACGATGGTAGGTATCAAGTATACTAATTGCATATCACATATATACAACTATTACAATATGCTATCAACTAAATGAATGTTCACACATACATCGGGTTGTTAACTCATTAACAAGTATGCATCATATGCATAGCAACCAACTTCACCTCCCTTCACATCGACCTTGGAGAGAGTCCAACAAGTCGATGTTCCAAGTTAAAGCCAACCCATTAATCCAGACATAGTTTTAATATGGTAAGAGCACATTCAACCAATTAGCCCAGCTTGGAGAGAGTCCAACAACTAAAGCTAACGATTGACCTCTGACTCTTACCATATTAGTATTAAACTATTCCATGGTTTGAACATGTTCGGGTTCGAGCTTGGAGAGAGTCCAACAACCCAAACAAGAAATGGAATCTCTGGTTCTAAGTATATTAATGGAAGGTGTAGGCTTTAATATTGTGTAAGGGTTTTTATGTCTCATCCTCTTTGCATGCAAATAACTATTATCTACATAGCATGACATACATGACATACATCTACATGTCATGACACGCATGGCATAATGATATGCATCTAATGCAATTACATGGCATACAACTATGACATGTACAAAATTTCCTTATATGTCATAACTATTTATGGAAATAAAATATGTTAATGATTTGATTCCCAAAATCAGATCATTAGTAAATTAGGATACAAATTTCCAAATCTAATCACATATTTTATTTATGGAAGGTCTCAATTAAGGAAAGTTAAATTTAATTTAGGAAACAAATTTCCTAAATTGTAAAAACTATTTATGGAAATAAAATATATTTTAGATTTGATTTCCCAAATCAAATCATGATTAAATTAGGAAACAAATTTCCAAATCGAATCAAATATTTTATTTATGGAAAGTGTTTTTTCCATAAATACTTCTAACTTTCCAAAAGTAGAAGATTTCCATAAACACTTCTAAACATTCCAAAATTAGAAAATTTCCATAAATACTTCTAAACTTTCCAAAAGTAGAAAATTTCCATAAATACATTTACGACTATCGCAAAATAATTTTACGATTATGTCAAAACACAACCTGGGCTTTGATACCACTGTTGGGTTTCCGGCACCGAAGCGAGTGTGTGTAGGAACATATTTCGTAAACATGTGCATAGTGGATGAATTAAAAAGAAATAAATCTAATTTATTACAACACACACATCATACGCATGCATAGTACAACATGTGTATATATAATCGTAGTTTTAAATTTTGCAATAAAAGGAAATACTCTAGTTATACCTGACGTATCAGATGCAGCGGGAATGACATCAACCGGAGCGAATCTCGCTAGAATCGCCTCTATCTGTATCCACGACGAGTATCGTCGGGATGGCTTCACAAAGCCACAAGCCTCGTCTTCATAAGAGTCACTAGCCTCGTGTTGAAGACGATGTGATCGAGAGAAGATCACAATTCGAATCAAAATTCGGATTTGAAAACGAGTCCCAAAACTCGCTTCTCTAAAGAGGTATTCGTCAACCGATTGACGAATCCTTCGTCCTCCACCTATGAGGATTACCGGAGATTGAATCCCCGGTTAGGTAGCCACTATCGGAGCTCCAAACTGTTGAGGAAATGTTGACTGCTAGAGGGGGTGAATAGCATCGTAGGATGCATAGATGGAATTCTTTCGTGTTCGTCTACAATTTTTGTTAGCGCACAACGGAATAATAATAAAGCAATAACGAAATAGACAAACATGCAATTACACAAGTATTTAATGTGGTTCAGAACCGAACGATTCCTACTCCACGGATCGAGCTCTAAAGAGCTCTAGCGATGCCAATCACACACCACTATGCAATAACTCCTTCTCGACACAAGTCTGAGGTGGAAAAACCTCTTACAAAATATTACAACAGTAATACAATGAAAATACAAGCAAATACAATGGAATCCAGGTAAAGAAAATGTTATAAAGAGCTTTGGATTGCTTGATCTTGATTGCTTGAAGAATAGCCTTGGAGACCCTGATTGTTGGATCGAAAGTGTCGCTAGAGGGGGGGGGTGAATAGCGATACGGTGTCGTTAAAAAAACTTTTGCAATAAGTAAAAAGCAAGTAGAGAGTGCACAGCGGAAATATAAAGTAGACAAGATATTTTTACGTGGTTCACAATCTTTCGATTGCTAATCCACGGCCCTAGTGATCCTTGATCACGTACGGAGGGCAATTCACTAAAACCACTCCTCCTCGTTGGAGGTAGGAGCAACGATTACAAAAAGAAATCAAGGCAAAGGGACACTCCCCCTTTCCTTGTTACGATTAAAGCACAAAGACAATTTAAAGAAGTAGAACTCAAATAAATATACCGACAACTCTTATAAGTAGAAGATGTAGCTTTCGTTGTCGGTGGCACTTCGTCGTAGCAAATGTGAGTAGTAGTAGCGGCGTTACGACGGCGTGTTGAGAGCTCTTGATTTCTTGTCATTTGCTTGGAGTGAACATGTCTATTTATGGATATTGATCTATGAATTTAGACATAGGTAGTGTCCAAGGTGAGGTTCTTATCCCAACTCAAGGATGAGGTGTTTCATCCAACCACCTTGTGCCACCTCCAACCTTCTTGTGCGCCAACTCAAGGATGAGGTGTTTCATCCAACCACCTTGTGCCACCTCCAACCTCCTTGGGCGCCAACTTGAGGATGAGGTGTTTCATCCAACCACCTTGTGCCACCTCCAACCTCCTTGGGCGCCAACTTGTTGGAGCCATTCAACTTGTGCCACATTATGGGAGCCAACCATCTTGTGCCAACTCACCTTATTTTGGGCGTCCACCACAAGGAAGCTTGGTGATGGTTTGGATGTCCACCTTGATGCCACATCACCCTTTGTACCAAAACACGAGTCAAGTCCAAATTCAACCCCGTGAAATTCGAGCTATTCTCGAGGTGGAACTTGACTAGCTTGAGTGTAGTCAAAGGGTTTTGGAGATACAAGTTAGCTTAAAATATAAAGTACGATGGTTCTAACCATCTGATCTCGACCTAGACCTTCCATTGGAGGTATTGGGTCGGATCTACGCTTAACGACCTTGCTTCGCTTTCACACGAGCTTACCTTGTAGCCTCGCTTCCGGTCTTCACCCAAGTACCTCGGCTTCCTCCAAAGTCCCTCTGGCGTTGCCCGACCACCTCGGTTCCCACCGGGTGTCGCAGACCTTCCGCTCAACTTTAGCATTTCTGCACACTTAATTGAGCTCGTAAGATAACAAATATACCCTTAACTATTGAGCCTTTTGCCATAATCAAAATACCGGTTCGACTTTGGTGCCCACTGCACCAACAATCTCCCCCTTTTTGATTCATGGCAAACCGACACAAAAGTTAAGGAAAAATTAAGCATAACAGTAAGCTAGCATAATTATTAAGCATGAATGAGCTAGCATAAAGATTAAATATGAATGAGCTAGCATAAAGATTAAATATGAATGAGCTAGCATAATGATTAAGCATGAGTGAGAAATATTATTGTTTCAAGTTCTCCCCTTTGAGGTAACCTCCCCCTTGACCGTCTCCCCTTTGAGGTAACCTCCCCCTTGACCGAAGGTGAGTTCTTGAAAAATAATTTTTACTCCCCCTTAATAGTTGCTTAAGTAAACGGAATTACTTAATATAAAAGGTAATAATTTTGTTTACTTTCTTCCTTACTTTTGTGACTTTCTCCCCCTTTTGCCTTAACTCAAAAAGTTTGTAAATATATTTTAGGATTTGTAAGTCCAAGCAAGTTCCCAATATAAATATATTTTTTTTTTAAATAATAATAAGCTTGAAAATATGTTCATCTAAAATGTACAACTCCGGTTGGACTTGATTGATATAGAATGATCAATAAGTCTTGAAGGAGTTGATTAATTTTAAATAATTATACTCCATGGTTCATGTCGATGCACTGAATCTACATCTGGAACTGTGAGTAAGGTCCTAACATCTCACGCCTCTCATTGGCTAAGTACACAAACACATTAGTCCTATGTGTTGTGAGATGTGTTGGCTCCTTAAATCTATAGGTATATGATTTCTAAGGTAAGACTTAGGCTAATTTCATAAAAAGAAGCAAAAGTAGAGTACATATATAGAAAAATTTAAATCCTACTCTATTACGCACATACCTAACTTTCGTCTTAATAAACTAAATTCCGGGTAGTGGTTTGGTGAAGATGTCCGCTAGGTTTGATTTGGACTCAACATACTCTAGTTGTATAGTTCCATTAGTTACATGTTCCCTAATGAAGTGGTGTTTAACTTCTATATGTTTTGTCCTAGAATGACATATTGGATTTTTAGTTAAGTTAATTGAACTAATGTTATCTATGTAGGTTTTAATGTTGTTAAAGATTAAGCTAAAGTCTTGGAGAGTGTGCTTCATCCACAGTGAGCCGAGAGACACACTCACCCATCGCAACGATTCGGCCGGTGGTAGATAAGGCAACGCAATGTCGCTTCATCGCACCAACTTACTAGACTCGAGCCGAGGATTTGACAACAACCACTCGTGCTCTTTCTATCGAGTTTACTACCGGCATAGTCGGAGTCGGAGTAGCCGATTAGATTAAACTCGGTAGATCTAGGGTACCAAATACCTACGTTTAGCGTGCCCTTTAGATATCTAAGGATACGCTTGACTAGGGTTAGGTGAGACTCCTTGGCATAGGTTTGTAACCTTGCGCACATACTTACCGCAAATAAAATGTCGGGTCGGCTTGCGGTTAAGTATAGGAGACTTCCTATTGCGCTCCTATAGTATTTTAGGTCAACGGGTTTTCCTTCTACATCTTCGTTTATATTAACATTAGTTGCTATAGGTGTATTGATTATTTTAGCATCTTGCATTCCAAATCGATTTATTAAGTCCTTAGTATATTTTTGTTGATGTAAATATATTCCATCTTTAGTTTGTTTAATTTGTAAACCTAAGAAGAAACTTAACTCTCCCACTAAATTCATTTCAAATTCACTTTCCATAAGTGAGATGAATTCGTTTAGCAGGATCGAGTTGGTAGTTCCAAAAATTATATCATCTACATAGATTTGGGCTATAAAGATTTCTTTTCCTACGGTTTTAACGAATAAGGTTGGGTCGACTAAACCTTGGTTGAATCCTTTGGACTTAAGATAGATCGAAAGCCTTCGCATCAAGCTCTTGGGGCTTGTTTGAGTCCATATAGGGCTTTCTTAAGTCTAAGGACATGGTCAGTTTATCTAGATTTTCAATCCGGAGGTTGACCGACGTAAACTTCTTCCTTAATGTATCCATTCAAAAATGCTGACTTGACATCCATTTGAAACAATTTAAAACCTCGATGTGCAAGATATGCTAACAACATTCGGATGGACTCTAGTCCGCTACGGGCGTAGGTCTCATCGTAATCTAAACCTTCGACTTGACTAAACCCTTTTGCGACTAACCTAGCTTTATTTCTAACTACTTCACCTTTATCATCAAGTTTATTTCGAAATACCCACCTTGTTCCAATAATTGATTTTTCTTTAGGTGGTGGTACTAATTTCCAGACTTCATTTCTAGTGAATTGAGCTAGCTCTTCTTGCATAGCAATAATCCAGTCTGGATCAAGAAGTGCTTGTTCAATAGTTTTGGGTTCGATTTTGGAAATTAACGAGATTTGACTAAGGTTTCGATATGAAGCTCTAGTTCGAACCCCTAAATTTGGATCACCTATAACTTGATTGATAGGATGATTTGTTTGAGTCTTAGTGTGACTCGGGTTAGGGTCATCTATCACTTGGTCGATAGGATGACTTGGGTGAGTTCTAGTTTGACTTGGGTTAGAGTCATCTATCACTTGGTCGATAGGATGACTTGGGTTAGGACGAGATTCAAGTTCAAGATCAGAGTCGGGTTCGCTATAAGTTGATTTGCTAGTTGGTTTTGTTAAGGATTGAACGGGTTCGTGTCCTTCGTCGAAAACTATATTAATGGTTTCTTCGACTCTAAGAGTGTCGTGATTGTATACCCTATAAGCTCTACTGGTGGTTGAGTATCCTAGAAAGGTTCCAGTAGAGGTTTTGGATTTGAATTTCCCTAGGTAATCCTTAGTGTTTAAGATATGTACCTTGCATCCAAATACCCTAAAGTACTTGATGTTCGGTATTTTATCGTGATAAATCTCGCACGAGGTCTTTGGTGCCTCTTTACCATATGGATCCTATTTTGGACATAGCAAGCCGTACTAACGGCCTCGCCCAAAATCTATCGGGTAGGTTATACT
Source organism: Wurfbainia villosa (assembly GCA_025175895.1). Taxonomy (NCBI): domain Eukaryota; kingdom Viridiplantae; phylum Streptophyta; class Magnoliopsida; order Zingiberales; family Zingiberaceae; genus Wurfbainia; species Wurfbainia villosa. The sequence continues at coordinate 50,695,065 of CM046004.1, read as the reverse complement.
CGTTTAACATTGTCCTAGCGGCTTCTTGTAGGGTTCTATTTTTCCGCTCGACTAACCCATTTTGTTGTGGGGTTCTAGGACATGAAAACTCATGGTGGTATCCGCTTAGGTTACGTAAATCAGAAACCCGTGGTTTTCGAATTCACCACCATGATCGCTTCTAAGTCTTTTAATCTTAAGGTTCTTTTGATTTTCGATTAACCTACAAAGATTGATTAGTTGGTCTAGGGTATCATTTTTATGTTTGATAAACCTAACCCAAGTAAATCTAGAATAGTCAATTATGACTAAGCAAAATTGACTACCATTGAGTGACTTAGCTCCATGTGAATCAAATAGATCCATGTGTAGGAGCTCAAGAACACTTTTGGTTCGTTCTTGATTAGTTAATTGATGTTGTGTCCTAGATTGTTTACCTTGTTGACAAGCATTACATATTTTATTATCCAAGTTGTTTAGTTTAGGCAAACCTATAACCTAAAGCCACTGACTCATCTTGTGGACGAGTCTTAAAAGTAGTGTCCGAGTCTCTGCCATAACCAAGATTCCTCTTGTGTGGTCATAAGACACTTGGTTGAGGAGTTGGGTAAATTTATTGTGTAGATGTTGCTACTCCTAGTTCCTTTAAGTATTATTTTAGATGTTGCATTTATTTTGATTACGCATTCATTTTCTAGAAATATGACCTTATAATTGTTATCACACAATTGGCTTACACTAAGTAAATTATATTGAAAGTTTTCTACTAATAAGACATTTTGAATTGTAAAGTTAGAGTTGAGCTCAATATCACCGATCCGATGATTGCTATTTCAAGGCTACCGATCCTTGTCGCTTTGAATCGTAATCAAAATTTGAGTTGATCCCGGTCATGTGTCGAGACCACCGCCCAACATCCATTGATCCTACACATAAGGTAGTTGGATCGGATATTGGAATTACTAAAGGGTTGTTTGTAAGTTTTAAACCTAAATCATCTCACCAATATCTACATGATCAAAACATGTTATTCCTATGTGTTATTGTGAGATGACTTTCAATTTTACTTGATTAATTTTAATGAATTTAAATTAACCAACATTAGGTTAGATTCGATTTAGTCTAAGCTCATCAAGTAATCTTTTCAAGAGATTAGCTTCAGTGTCGTGGCGAGGCACAGAGGCCTTCTTTGATCGAACAACGACCACTTCCTTAGACAAAGCTAATTTCAAGAAATTGATAACTCGACTTACTTGAGACTACGCCTTGGTCTAACTAGTTATTTTTGAAAAGAGGCTCCCGAGGCTCAATCTTTCGTAGGATTTTAGTTGGTTTATTTTTGAAAAGAGGCTCCCGAGGCTCAATCTTTTCGCAGGATTTTAGTTGGTTATGAGTCCTATCTAACCATTCTAAAAATAAAGGAAAAACTAAGCATGCAATTTCTAAGACTTAACAAAATACATTTTGTATTGGCTCTCGACCATTGAATCGAGTGGGTCTATTCACATAGTGAATTTGGTCCTTGGGAACCCAATACATGTTAGATCCTAAAGTTGAAATCAAAGTGGTCTTAGGGACCCATGCTTGGACATTTTTCTTATGTTGGTTTACTATAGACATATATGACTTATTGGTTGTATTTGAGTTAAAACCGAGTCCGGCCTTGTTGTACACGGCCCTTTGTGATCCAAGTAAGAGGTCAAGTCCCTTGATCCCAAAGTGAACCTTTCCAACGTGTTCCTAAGGTCTTCGACTTGTGTTTTCAAAAGCGAGTTCTCAACTTCAAGCTTTTCAACTTGAGTTGAGTCCTCCTCTTGAATACGAGTAGTCGAAGAGGTTAGGGAGACCTCATGTTTGAGAAGGTTAACCTCCTCAATTAGGGTCTCGACCTTGGACTCGGACTTAGCTAGTTTCTTATTTAAAAATTTAATTGCACCATACAAAGTATTAAGTAACGACCGACTTACCCTTAATGATTCTTTTGAACCGGATACGGATCCGTGGCTTGTCTTGAATGGAAGCTCATCATCGGATTCGGACTCGGACTCTTCTTCGGTTTCGGAGTCGTGCTCGGTCGGCTTGGCCATTAGAGCTTGGATATCGTCTTCTTCCTCCGACAACTCCTCCCAAGTAGCGTTTAGCGCTTTCTGGTCTTTGATGCGTTATTCTTTAGCTTTGGGCACTCGGACTTGATGTGACCGAACCTCGCTGCACTCATAGCATCTAAAATTAGAAGTATTTGAATTAGGTTTAGGCTTACCTTGAGTTGTTGGTCGTTGCCTCTTGATCATCTTCCAACTAGATTGACTAGTTCGGATTCTATTTCGAGTCTACTTCCGATTCTGACTCGCCTTCTTCCTTCTGGGGTGGCTTGCTTGCGGGCTTCTTCTTCTTGGAACTCGCAACTAACGCAATACTCTTCTCGGCCGACCACGCTTAGTTTGCTCATGTAATTCAAGTTCAAAACAATTGCCTAACCTAATTTTAGAAAGGTTGGAGACCTTGTAGGCATCGACCATGGATGCCCACAAGGTGGTCCTAGGAAACGAGTTAAGAGAATACCGATAAGGTCGCGATTCTCGACCTTTTGTCCGATGGCATGGAGTTGGTTGACGGCGATGTCTTGGATACGAGCATGTAGTTGAGTTGCGGTCTCGTTTTCCTGCATTTTCAAGTTATACAATTTATTTAAAAGTAAATCTCTTTACATACCTTCGTGTCGCCGGTGCCTTCGTAGTTCCACTAGCTTGGTCCATAAGTCCTTTGCACTAATGAAGGGGCCGACGCGGTTGAGCTCTTCCTTGGACAACCCACATTGCAAGATTTGAGTTGCCTTGGCATCGGCTTCTACTTGTTTTTTCATGGAATTTGACCATTGATCGTAACCCAAAGATTCACCATCTTCATTAATAGGAAGTGTGAAACCGGTTTGGATTACGATCCACATCTCGATTTGGGTTTTAAGAAAGCATTCCATCCGACCCTTCCAATAACGAAAGTCATTACCGCTTGTAAAACGGGGTCGGGCGGTGCTAAACCCTTCGAGATGGGCCATTTAAAAACAAGAAGAAGAACGATTTAAAAGAATCTTGCAAAACACACACGGAAAGAATATTCCAAGACTTTCGTCTTGGATTAGTAGTGCGGGAAGTAAAAAAGGTATATAAAATGTAACTTGCAAAAAGAAATAAACAATCAAATGCGAATGTCGTTGAAGTTCCGGAGGACAACCTTACTCGGGATCTAACCCGAAGGACAACCTTATCCGGATCCTAAAGCCTCTAATGCAATTCTATATGTAGGAGAAGATAAGCAAGTGAAATAATTATACGAAAACAGAAATAAATAAATAAAAAATCTGTGAAAAAGAGAAAAACAAAGCTAGATTGGTGGTTTCACCGAATCTTAGCGCCCCCGGCTCTGATACCAATTGTTGGATCGAAAGTGTCGCTAGAGGGGGGGGTGAATAGCGATACGGTGTCGTTAAAAAAACTTTTGCAATAAGTAAAAAGCAAGTAGAGAGTGCACAGCGGAAATATAAAGTAGACAAGATATTTTTACGTGGTTCACAATCTTTCGATTGCTAATCCACGGCCCTAGTGATCCTTGATCACGACGAGGGCAATTCACTAAAACCACTCCTCCTCGTTGGTAGGAGCAACGACATTACAAAAGAAATCAAGGCAAAGGACACTCCCTTTCCTTGTTACGATTAAAGCACAAAGACAATTTAAAGAAGTAGAACTCAAATAAATATACCGACAACTCTTATAAGTAGAAGATGTAGCTGTTGTCGGTGGCACTTCGTCAGAGTAGCAAATGTGAGTAGTAGTAGCGGCGTTACGACGGCGTGTTGAGAGCTCTTGATTTCTTGTCATTTGCTTGGAGTGAACATGTCTATTTATGGATATTGATCTATGAATTTAGACATAGGTAGTGTCCAAGGTGAGGTTCTTATCCCAACTCAAGGATGAGGTGTTTCATCCAACCACCTTGTGCCACCTCCAACCTTCTTGTGCGCCAACTCAAGGATGAGGTGTTTCATCCAACCACCTTGTGCCACCTCCAACCTCCTTGGGCGCCAACTTGAGGATGAGGTGTTTCATCCAACCACCTTGTGCCACCTCCAACCTCCTTGGGCGCCAACTTGTTGGAGCCATTCAACTTGTGCCACATTATGGGAGCCAACCATCTTGTGCCAACTCACCTTATTTTGGGCGCCCACCACAAGGAAGCTTGGTGATGGTTTGGATGTCCACCTTGATGCCACATCACCCTTTGTACCAAAACACGAGTCAAGTCCAAATTCACCCTTGAAATTCGAGCTCTTCTCGAGGTGGAACTTGACTAGCAGTGACCGTAGTCAAAGGGTTTTGACTGCAGTACAAGTTAGCTTAAAATATAAAGTACGATGGTTCTAACCATCTGATCTCGACCTAGACCTTCCATTGGAGGTATTGGGTCGGATCTACGCTTAACGACCTTGCTTCGCTTTCACACGAGCTTACCTTGTAGCCTCGCTTCCGGTCTTCACCCGAGTACCTCGGCTTCCTCCGAAGTCCCTCTGGCGTTGCCCGACCACCTCGGTTCCCACCGGGTGTCGCAGACCTTCCGCTCAACTTTAGCATTTCTGCACACTTAATTGAGCTCGTAAGATAACAAATATACCCTTAACTATTGAGCCTTTTGCCATAATCAAAATACCGGTTCGACTTTGGTGCCCACTGCACCAACACTGATTTGCAGCAACACATCACCCCAAAGTAGCTCAAGAACATTGTTGATTTCCTCCTCCACGAGCTCCATTTAAAGCTGCTTCTTGGGCTGGAAATCGCCGATCTGTCGATTGCTCAAGACCATCAGTCGACTGATGCCACTGTTATCGTGAGACAATGGCTAGATCAACGCTGGAAAAATCCAACGAATCCATCATCAGTCAACTGATCGAACCTCCACTCAACAGCTAACCCCAGCAGTCGAGTCAGAATCCATTCTATGCCTGAAAAATCGAGCACCAGTCGACTAATCACACGATCAGGTGACTGCTCGGCCAATCAGTCAACTGCCCACCTCTGGCAGTCGACTGCTAGGCCAATTCCCATAGTCAAACCCCAGTTGATTCATGCCAGTCGACTTCCACATGGCACCAATCGACTGGCACACCTCAAACATGAGGTTTTAACCCACATATGGTTTCCCCATACTTGCTAGACCACCCTTAGCCTAGACCTAAGCCTTCTAGCCACCTCCGTCAGTCTCACGCCTCTCGGATCCCTCTAAGTCATCCATGACTTGTTGATCCATTGCGCTAGTCTTCAAGTGCTTCCATCGTTTATGTCATGCTAACGGTGTCTACACCGCCAAGGCACATTGGACTTACGTTGCCAAGACTCCACTTGGACTTTACGCCACCAACAATTGGACTTATGCTGCCAAGACTCCCTCTTGGATTTTACGCCGCCAATATCAAACCCCTTGGACATCTCAAATTCCATGACTCAAGCTTGGACTTTCCCTTTCCAACCCATGTTGGACTTCTCAAATGCCAAGACTCAAGCTTGGACTTTCCCTTGCCAACCAAGACTCAAGTTTGGACTTTCCCTTGCCAACCCATGTTGGACTTCTCAAATGCCAAGACTTAAGCTTAGACTTTCCCTTGCCAACCCATGTTGGACTTTCCATGACAAGACCCATGCTTGGACTTTTCCTTGCCAAGACCCATGCTTGGACATTATATGCCAAGTACTTAAGACTTGGACTTTCCATAACATGGTCAACCTTAGTCAACCATCAAAATCCCCCTCGAGTCAAACTCGGGTCAGGTCAATCATGACCAGGGTCGATTGTGCCAACAATCTCCCCAAAACATTATCAGACGTTAAAGTCAAACATCGATGTCAAACTTTCATGTCAAACATCAAAACATCACTCGAGTCTGGTCAATCGTGACCTGGGCTGATTGCACCGACACAAACATCGTCCAAACGATGCTCCGACACAAAAGTGTTGGTGCAATCAGCCCAGGTCATGATTGACCGGACTCAAGTTTGACTCGAGTGATGTTTTGATGTTTGACATAGAGAGTTGACATTAATGTCTAATAATGTTTTGGGGAGATTGTTGGAACAATCAACCCGGGTCATGATTGATTGGACTCGAGTTTGACTCGAGGGGGATTTTGATGGTTGACTGGAGTTGACCATGTCATGGAAAGTCCAAGTCTTGAGTACTTGGCATGGAAAGTCCAACATGAGTTGGCAAGGAAAAGTCCAAGCATGGGTCATGGCAAGGAAAAGTCCAAGCATGGGTCATGGCAAGGAAAAGTCCAAGCATGGGTCTTGGCATGGAAAGTCCAACATGGGTTGGTAAGGGAAAGTCCAAGCTTGAGTCTTGGCATTTGAGAAGTCCAAGGGGTTTGATATTATCGGCGTAAAGTCCAAGCGGGAGTCTTGGCAGCATAAGTCCAATGGTTGGCGACGTAATGTCCAAGCGGAGTCTTGGCAGTGTAAGTCCAATGTGCCTTGGCGGTGTAGACACCATTAACATGACATAGCCGATAGATGCACCTGAAGGCTAGTGCAATGGATGAATAAGTCATGGATGTCTTGGAGGGATCTGAGAGGCGTGAGGCTGACGGAGGTGGCTAGAAGGCTTAGGTCTAGGCTAAGGGTGGTCTAGCAAGCATGGGGGCACCATACTTGGGTTAAAACCTCATGTTTGAGGTATGCCAGTCGACTGGTGACATATGACAGTCGACTGGTGTGAGTCAACTAGGATTTAACTGCGGGAATTAGCCCAATAGTCGACTGCCAGCCTTTGGCAATCGACTGATTGGCCGAGCAGTCGATTGATCATGTGATTAGTCGACTGGTGCTCGGTTTTTCGGGCACAGAATGGAATCTGACTGGACTGCTGGGGTTAGCAGTCGAGTGGAGGCTCGATCAGTCGACTGATGGTCACGATCAGTCGACTGATGATGGATCCGTTGGATTTTTCCAGCGTCGATCTAGCCGTTGTCTCAAGACAACAGTGGAATCAGTCGACTGATGGTCCTGAGCAATTGACTGATCGACACTTTCCAGCCCAGGTTGAAGCTTTAAATGGAGCTCATGGAGGAGGATTTCACCAGCGTTTCTTGAGAGCTTTTGGGGCGATTTTCTACTGCAAATCAGGGTCTCCAAGTGCAAGTCAAGAAACCAAGCATTCAAGAAATCAAAAGCAAAGTGTTGTAAAGTTTTCTTTACTTATCTTTCGTATTTGTATTGTAATTGCTTGTATTTATTCCTTACTATTGTAAGATAACTTGTACAAGGTTTCTCCACCTCCGACTTGTGTTGAGAATGAGTTATTTGTGATTAGTGGTTGCGTGTGTATCACTAGAGATCTTTAGAGCTCGATCCGTGGTGTATGAACCTTGAGGTTTCGAACCACATTACATACTCGTGTTTGAGTGTTTGTGATTGTGTCTTGTTTTTTTTCATTATTATTATTTCGCTACACACTAAAATGCTTTGTAGACGTGATCATGAACAAAATCCATCACGGAACGAATCGACTTTATTCACCCCCCCTCTAGCGGTCAACATTTCCCTAACAGAAAGGGAAAAAGCTGTCCAAAAAACTAGATAGCTTGGTGGAGGAGTTGCGCAGACCCAAAGGAGGAAGGTTGGCTGTACCTTGGTCACCAGAGCCAAGGGACGTCGTCGGAGGGTCACCGAAGGATGATCGACAGCAGCTTGGATGCCGACAGTAAGGTGGACGGCGGCACAAAGGCTGGCAGCGTGGGGTGCTTGGGCGGCGGCAAGGAGAAGAGAGGGACAGGGTGGCTAGGTTTTCAAACACACAAGTTATTCACGGAAAACCCTTAAGCGATGTTTTTATAGAGAACACATTCTCCAAACAGTTATTGGTTCATATCCGAAACTTGTTAACTTGCTCCAATAACTTAAGTTAAAATAAACTAAACCGCATTGGTCTATTTTAAGTTAAAACGAACCGAACCAACTTTGGTTCATTCGTTTAAAACAAACTAAACCCCTTTAGTTTATTCTCCACCATTGGATTAGAACCAAACCAATTTGGTTCATCCATCATGTCTTCATAAGACTCAGCCCATCCATGCTTCCATTCCGACTGAAACGATTTCATGCTCGTTCCATGTTTTGTCCAACCAAACCTAGTTTCTCTCGATCTGAGAATCTCATTCTCAAACTCATTTTAAATCCTTCGGATTACGCTCATTGTGCGTGTGACCAAATAGGTTCCCAATTTATGTTGGTCGTCTATAATTAACCATTAATTATAGAACGATTATGAGTGACACCTAGTAGTACATCATGATCCCCAATTAACCAAAAAATCAACGGTTAATCCCAGAACCATTTCTGAAACCCTTCGACAACTACAATGAATCGTGCCCTATTCCTTTCACTCATCTTATACCCACTTGGTTTAGGACATGGTCTATTGTGTCAGTCCCCACTAGGCTCACTACGTCACACCTAGCCCAAGTATTAATTCCTCATCCTTCGAATTCTAGTTACTGCACATGTATCCAAGAGTACCATACTCTAAACATGTAATGCTTTGGCCAAAGACTTTAGTAACAATCCAATGAGAGGCCATAGGATATACATCTCCTCGCAAGGAGCGGTGAATCCTCTATAGGCTATTCAAACACCTTCAGCCACTTCTACTTATACCCAATCATCCCGGGTCCACATCTCCTCGGAGATGCTTGCTTAAGATGTCAAAGTATAAGGTTTCATGATCAAGATGACTTGAATACAGCAAGTCGAAGGATCATTGCACTTAAGCTGTTGTAAGAACTTTCATTGACATATCCATATATGCAGAGAACCATATAAAGTCTTTGAGCTGGTCACTCCAATGAACTAGTTACCATAACTAGCATCCATGATTAACTTCGGACATCCCAATGTCTCCATCCTGAGAGAAATAGCTGATTGGATAAACCAAAGAGTATACCTCATGCTTGTCAAAACAGAATCGATGGTGTCTGAATCCATCAATTCATCGACTAGGGATAATTCCAATACATCACAATTACACATGTAGAGATACTCACTAGTTGTGATCCTATCACAAATTCTCTCATGCTGTGAATCATATTGTGGGCATTTAATAAATTAGTTTAAGATCCAATCAAATACATGAAAAACATGTATACTCAAATTGTAAATCTTCATTTAACAAATAAATGGTACAACTATAAGGTGATTGCCTTAGCTTAAGTTATTGGAGCGGGTTAACGGGTTTTTGTTATGAACCAATAACTGTTAGGAGAATGTGTTCTCTATAAAAACATGACTTAAGGATTTTTCGTGGAGAATTAATTGGTTCAAGGGTTTTGGAAACCATAGCCTCCATTCCTTCTCCTTGCTCTTGCTTCCCAAGCCATTGCCGCCCAAGAGGAGCTGCCGCCCAGGTTTTGCTGCTGCCCAAGTCGTTGCCGCCCACCCACCTGATGGGAATCGCTTCGGAGGCTCATTGGCTCCCATGTCCCCGGATTAAAATTTTCACTAATGAAGGATTAATCCGGATGGGATGAGCTTCCTTGGCAACACCATTTCGTCGTCGTGCTAACAACTTGAGTGGTCGCTAGAACAAACTAGTTGTTCAAGCAACTCTACTCTTCTAGTTGGTTAGCCGCGGAAGAGACGACGGACGGATCGCCGGTTTTTGTGTTTGTCTTCGGGGTCTATGATTATACAACATATATTCATATACGAACATGCATAATCAAAACAAATAAGAACATGCTCAGATCTGTACATAAAGTTAAAATAACTTTATACCTTACGATCTTCTACCGTATGTCCTATCCTTCTCGTGGACGACGTGTGGACGAAGATCCTCCACGAGTAGAAGCCTTCTAGATCGAGTTTTCCTCTACCTTGTCCGCTGCGAACAAAGAGAAAAACCACAAATACCTTTCCTATCTAGAACCGGCCACCAAGCTAGGAAGTTTGATGCAAACGGCAAGGAATGGATGAAGATGCGGCCACCAATGGAATGATGCCGGCCCACCTAGAGGAATTGGATGAAGATGATCTTGCGGCCACCAGAGAGGAGAACCGCGGCAAAGGAAGAAGAGAATGGCTAAGGTGAAGGCGCCGGCCAAGGAAAGCTTGAGTGAATTGGGCGCCGGCAACAATGATGGAAGAAGATGGTTGCCGCCCAACCTAGCTCCAAACCCTAGCCGCCCAACTCTTTCCCAAACCCTAATCCCTATTCGAAAATCTATATTTCTCTCCTGCCGCCCAACCCTAAGCCATATATTTATAGAATTTAGGAGAAAGTTGGTTAGCCTAAAATATAGGAACTAACTCCTATATTCTTGCCGCCCAACCTTATCCCCTTTAAGATTTGTTGCCGCCCAACCAAGGATGAGCCAAACCCTAATTCTATAATTTAGGCTTAAGCTTCCTCTAATCTCCACCGTCGGATCTAGGATTTAATCTCCACCGTCGGTTCTAGGGATTTAATCTCCACCGTCGGATCTAAGATTTCATCCCAACCGTCGGATCTAGGATTTCATCCCAACCATCGGATCTATGGATTTAATCCAACCGTTGGTTCTAGGGTTTCATCCTAACCATCGGATCTATGGATTTAATCCAACCGTTGGTTCTAGGTTTTGTTTTACATTCTTGGATCTAGACTTCACAAGGATTATATTAGGCTACGATAGGGACCATAAGGAGGAGTTGGGTCTTGGCCACCCGATGGATCGGAACCACACAAACTTGATCCATCAATGATGTTCCATTCCACTAGAGGATCATCATTGAACTACCTCACCAACCCCCATAAATTAATATGGGCTCCATATATTATTTGTACATTAATCTCCCCGTGTTTAAGATATCGAATGTCCGTCAATTAATTGATTTACTGACCATCAATTAATTAACATCTAACTCCTCGAGTAGTACCACTCAACCTTATCATCATGTTGACTAAGTCAACCAGCTGGGTTTACATGATGAACCTTATGAGCTCCTCAAGGGGACATCATCAACCTAATATATAGGACACGGTTTCCTCCTATAATCAACGGCACACCATGTAAATAATATTATTTCCCAACTTACCGGGCTTATTGATTTAATCCATTTAAATCTCACCCACTGGTAAATCAAAGAAATAAATACTAAGTACATGTGCCCGTTATTATATCGGGATTAAGAGTATGTACAACATAATATCCGAGGTCCGATTCAATTATGTAGTCAGCACTAAATAGAATCACCTCTATTTCGGTCCTGCTCAATACACCTAAGTGTACTAGTGTAACTCTATGTTCAAGATAAAATAATACCAAGCTACACTACAACCATGCCAATGGTTTGTCCAAAACAATCTTGGTTGTGAGCCTCTACTTATATTTTACAAGGGACTGATAACATGATCTTCTGTGCCACACCAAGCACCATGTTATCTACAATGTAAAATATTAGACAATATGCACACACATATAACAAATATATAAAGTGCAAACAATGATCATGTGATTCTTATTTCAAAATAAAATGTTCATACAAAAAGAGCTAGGCTTTCAGTATACATTCTAACAATCTCCCACTTATACTAAAAGACTAAGCTGTCATCACACTGCCATACATCCGATCCCCATGTCCTCCACATGCCTATCAAACGCTGGAAGGGCCTTAGTGAATGGATCCGCCAGTTATCCTCTCGATGCAATCTTGGCGAGAACTTCTCCTCGCTTACGATCTCTCGTATCAGGTGGTACTTGCGCTCTATGTGTTTACTCGCCTTATGGGCTCGTGGTTCCTTCGAGTTTGAATCGCACCACTATTGTCACAATAAATTGTGATAGTTCGGGCAAACCAGAATCACTTCCAAGTCCATCAAGAAGTTTCGAGCCATACAGACTTCCTTGGACGCCTCGGAGGCTCGCCATATACACTTCCATGGTAGAGTCCGCCACGCATTTCGCTTGACACTCCTCCATACTATGGCTCCACCTCCAAAAGTAAACACAAACCCCGAGGTAGACTTACTCTTGTCCCTATCTCGATTGGAAATCCGAATCCGTAACCCAGTGGACTAATTGATCGCCGTAAACCAAAGATATAATCCCTAGTCCTTCTCAGGTACTTCAATATATGCTTTACCACAGTCCAATGTCCCTGTCCAGGATTACTCTGATATCTACTAACCATGCCCACGGCAAAGCAGATATCCGGTCTCGTACATAGCATAGCATACATAAGGCTTCCTACTGCCGAAGCATAAGGAACCGCCTTCATGTCCTCTATCTCCTTTGATGTTTTGGGACACATCTCTTTAGATAAAGGAACTCCATGCCTAAAAGGTAGAAAACCTTTCTTGGAGTTCTGCATGCTAAAACGAGCAAGGATAGTGTCAATATATGAAGCTTGAGACAAGCACAACATCTTTTTCTTGCGATCCCTTATAACTTTGATCCCAAGGATGTGTCCCACTTCCCCCAAGTCCTTCATGTCAAACTGTTTTGACAACCATACCCTTACGTCCGATAACACTTTGATATTGTTGCCAACTAACAAAATGTCATCTACGTATAGTACAAGAAACACCACTACGTTTCCGTCACATCTCTTGTATACACAAGGCTCATCCGGACTTTGAATAAATCCATATGACTGGATTACCTCATCAAATCGGATGTTCCAAGATCTAGAAGCTTGCTTCAATCCATAAATGGACCGATTAAGCTTACATACAAGATGCTCTTTGCCTTTAGCAATGAATCCCTCCGTTGCCGCATATAGATGTTCTCCTCAAGACTTCTGAGGAAAGCCGTCTTGACATCCATCCGCCATATCTCATAATCCATATGAGCAGCTATAGATAAGAGAATCCTGGATAGACTTAAGCATAGCTATCGTGAAAAGGTCTCCTCATAATCGATGCCCTCTTCCGAGTATACCCTTTCGCAACAAGCCTAGCTTTGAAGGTCTCAACCTTCCCGCCTACTCCTCTCTTTCTCTTGTAGATCCACTTGCATCCAATGGTTTTTACACCATCGGGTGGGTCTACTAGCTCCAGACTGATTAGAATCCATAGATTCTATCTCCAATTCATCACACTTTGCCAAGATACGCATCTCTATCTTGGAGTGCCTCATCATATGTCAAGGATCAGTTCATGTTCACGGGGACTAAGTCCAAGACTCTCCCAAAAACATGAATCATCGGGTTGTCTAACAACCCTCCCACTACTGACGAGGTGCCTCCTGTATGCTCTGTGACACGCGTGCGTGACTTGTGGTGTCTCCTCTTGTACGGTGGTAATCAAGTGCTTCCCGTCAACTCCTCAAGAACAATCCTACTCGTGGGCTTGTGGTTCATTACATAATCCTCCTCTAGAAATCGGCGTTCGTGCTAACGATCACCCTCGATCTCTAGGATTATAAAATAAACCACCTTCGCTCCTTGGGGTAGCCAACAAACATGCACACTATGCATTGAGATTCCAACTTACCAAGATCTCCCTTCACATGTCTTTGGACTACCCCAAATCGAATATGTCTTAGACTAGGCTTTCGCCACCCACAACTCGTGGGAGTAGAGGCGGCTTAGATGGAACCAAGTTGTGTCCTTTGTTTCCAGAGCAAACCCCGTAACAAACAGGTAACTCGAATAACTCATCATCGATCTCACCATCTCCATAAGAGTCCTATTCCTTCGCTCGCTACACCATTCTCACTGGGTGTGCCAAAGTGCGAATAATTGGGATTGAATCCCACCGATAAGTAACTCCTAAACTCTCCCAAGAGGTACTCACCACCACGATCATCATAATGTCTTGATACTTTTACCTGACGGTTCTCCACATCACCTTGAATTCTTTGAACTCACAAAGCATCTGATCAGCGCATCAAGTAAATGTATCCATATCTTGAATAATCGTCTATAAAAGAGACGAAATATTCAAAACCACCTATTGCCTGGATAGACATAGGACCGCACAAATCAGAATGAACCAGTTCTAACACATCTTTGGCTCTATACCCTTGGCCTTAAAGGCCACTTGGTCATTTTACCTTCCAAGCAAGATTCGCAGGTTGGGAGATCCTCCACCACTAATGAACCCAAAGGTCCATCAGCTATCAACCTTTGAATTCTGCTACGGTTAATATGACCAAGCCTTAGATGCCAAAGATATGTCTGGTTCATCTGCGAAGGTTCTTTTCTCTTTTTAGACTTAGAAGATGAGCTATTTATTTCTATTTGCATCGTGGGAGTTTTTGGTTTAAGAGTATATAAATTGCCAACCAATGTACCAGAACAGATAATCTCCTATTCCTTTATAACAACTCTGTCATTAAAAGAAATACCCATCCAAAACAATTTAGAAATGAAATTAAATTCTTTCTATAAGTAGTTACATAAATACATTTTATTAAAACCAAAACTTTATTCCTATCAAAAGATAAATAAACGTCTCCCACTGCAATAGCCGCCACCTTTGAAGCATTGCCCATGTAAGACTAGTAACCTCTCCTCCTAGTCGTCGGGTTTCTCGAACCCTGCAAAGTATTGCAGACATGATCGTGGCTCTGTATCTACACACCGTCTAATCGTAGATAACACCGCTAAACATGTTTCAACAACTAAACAAGAAGATATACCTTTGTTCTTTGAGGATCCGCCTTCCAATGTCGATCGCTTGCAAGTGAAGCACTTGCCTTTCGGCTTCTTCACTCCTGCCTGGGGTCCCACTGCCACTTTCTTCGCTCTACCTTGCTTCTTCTTCTTCTTACCTTTCGGTTTAGAGGAAGAAACCTTCTGAGCGACCATGGCTTGAGAACTAAAAAGCCCCTCGCGCTGGAGTTACGCCGAAGCTCCGCCAACGAATACAACCTCTTGTTCATGTTGTAGTTGAGGCGGAACTGCTCAAAACTCCTAGGAAGAGACTGGAGAATGATATCGACCTGGGTTTCCCCATCGATCTCAGCTCCGAGGACTTCCATCTCATTAAGATGAGCCATCATCTTGAGAACATGATCCCTAACGGGTGTTCCCTCGATCATGGAGGTCGTCATCAAGTTTCTCATTGCCTCCTGCCTAGCCGCCTCTACTCGATGTCAAAAAGTTCCTTGAGATTGAACATCATGTCATAAGCCATGGCTCGATGTCGATAAGCGGCAAAGACATTTGACATAGATGCCAAAATGTAACACCGCGCCATCTCATCTGCCTTGACCCATTTCTTATAACGTTCTTTCTCCTTTTCATCGAGTCACCTGGTGGGCTTAGGAGGATAGACCTCGAAGAGTACAAATTTGTACTCCTCCGCAGTTAAGACAATATCCAGGTTTCTTTTCCAATCAATGTAGTTTGGACCAGTAAGTTTGTTTTCTTTTAAAATCACAGCAAGTGGGTTGAAAGCCATTTGAAAATCCTAAAAATCACAATGATCAAAATATCAGATTTCAAATAATATTGATTCCTCAAAACAATAAAATCCCAAATCAACCAACACCTCAAAACACCGAGAATATCGCATGCCACGATAGTGTGGACGATATAATTCTACATTTGTAAGAGGAGGTTTTACCCATTAATTTTATTATCTTGTCAACCTTACTTTTTGACAAATAAAATTAATAGTTGGTTCCTCTTTAGCCCTACAAATAAAAGCAGTGACTCCGATGGGGAGGATACTTTTTATTTGCATCTAAGTGTGCACCAGTACACGATACTAAGGGAATTATTTCGGATTATGTGCCTTACCGATGGGGAAGTACACACGCTCCTAAATAATTTCCTATAACCATTATTTGACCTAGTGATCCGCAAACAAACCCATCCGATGGGGAGGAAGGCACTCAGAGCCAACACACAAGTTTGTTGCATCACATGTCAAATTGTAATGGAGGCCGTGGGAATTAATTAAAATGTCCCTCTCCCACTTAGTAAATTGCAATCGAGGAATTTTAAACATACACAACATGCATATAAAACAAATAAGCAATAAATATGGAAAAATCAGAATTTTTCCAACTATTATGGCATTGTTCTCCAATACGCATCCGTCGTGTCGCCACCTCGTCCGCTCCATCTTTTCCCGTGCGCAAGTCACCAAAGAATTCCGAGCCGAGATAAAACATTTTAATTTACATCCATCGATCCTCTACTCCACGAAGGAGTGTACAAATAATCTAGATCGAAAGTAAACTAAAATGAGCGGCTAAACAATGCCGTATTTAATTACAAAAATTAAATACTAATCTAGCCTCGTCAACCCCGAGGATTCAAATAATAAATTTTTACACACATCCATTCACATACACACATGGCCATAATAGTCGGATCTTATGCCCGCAACCAAAGAGTTAAACTACGATATCCTACTATTATCCGGCACATATAATATATGAAAATGCATAAAAATAACTCAATCCATAACACACAAAACCGAAACCGTGGCTCGATACCATTTGATGGGAATCGCCGGAGGCTCATTGGCTCCCATGTCCCCTGATTAAAATTTTCACTAATGAAGGATTAATCCGGATGGCACCATTTCATCGCTGCTATAACTTGAGTGGTCGCTCGAACAAACTAGTTGTTCAAGCAACTCTACTCTTCTAGTTGGTTAGCGGAAGAGACGCGACGGATCACGGTTTTTGTGTTTGTCTTCGGGTCTATGATTATACAACATATATTCATATCTGAACATGCATAATCAAAACAAATAAGAACATGCTCAGATCTGTACATAAAGTTAAAATAACTTTATACCTTACGATCTTCTACCGTATGTCCTATCCTTCTCGTGGACGACGTGTGGACGAAGATCCTCCACGAGTAGAAGCCTTCTAGATCGAGTTTTCCTCTACCTTGTCCGCGAACAAAGAGAAACCACAAATACCTTTCCTATCTAGAACCGCCACCAAGCTAGGAAGTTTGATGCAACCACCGGCCAAGGAATGGATGAAGATGCGCCGCCACCAATGGAATGATGACGGCCCACCTAGAGGAATTGGATGAAGATGATCTTGCCGCCACCAACGAGAGGAGAACCGGCAAAGGAAGAAGAGAATGGCTAAGGTGAAGGGCGCCCAAGGAAAGCTTGAGTGAATTGGGCCGCAACAATGATGGAAGAAGATGGTTGCCGCAACCTAGCTCCAAACCCTAGCCGCCCAACTCTTTCCCAAACCCTAATCCCTATTCAAAATCTATATTTCTCTCCTACGCCCAACCCTAAGCCATATATTTATAGAATTTAGGAGAAAGTTGGTTAGCCTAAAATATAGGAACTAACTCCTATATTCTTAACCAACCTTAACCCCTTTAAGATTTGTTGCCGCCCAACCAAGGATGAGCCAAACCCTAATTCTATAATTTAGGCTTAAGCTTCCTCTAATCTCCACCGTCGGATCTAGGATTTAATCTCCACCGTCGGTTCTAGGGATTTAATCTCCACCGTCGGATCTAAGATTTCATCCCAACCGTCGGATCTAGGATTTCATACCAACCATCGGATCTATGGATTTAATCCAACCGTTGGTTCTAGGGTTTCATCCCAACCATCGGATCTATGGATTTAATCCAACCGCTGGTTCTAGGTTTTGTTTTACATTCTTGGATCTAGACTTCACAAGGATTATATTAGGCTACGATAGGGACCATAAGGAGGAGTTGGGTCTTGGCCACCCGATGGATCGGAACCACACAAACTTGATCCATCAATGATGTTCCATTCCACTAGAGGATCATCATTGAACTACCTCACCAACCCCATAAATTAATATGGGCTCCATATATTATTTGTACATTCATCTCCCCGTGTTTAAGATATCGAATGTCCGTCAATTAATTGATTTACTGACCATCAATTAATTAACATCTAACTCCTCGAGTAGTACCACTCAACCTTATCATCATGTTGACTAAGTCAACTAGCTGGGTTTACATGATGAACCTTATGAGCTCCTCAAGGGGACATCATCAACCTAATATATAGGACACGGTTTCCTCCTATAATCAACGGCACACCATGTAAATAATATTATTTCCCAACTTACCGGGCATATTGATTTAATCCATTTAAATCTCACCCACTGGTAAATCAAAGAAATAAATACTAAGTACATGTGCCCGTTATTATATCGGGATTAAGAGTATGTACAACATAATATCCGAGGTCCGATTCAATTATGTAGTCAGCACTAAATAGAATCACCTCTATTTCGGTCCTGCTCAATACACCTAAGTGTACTAGTGTAACTCTATGTTCAAGATAAAATAATACCAAGCTACACTACAACCATGCCAATGGTTTGTCCAAAACCATCTTGGTTGTGAGCCTCTACTTATATTTTACAAGGGACTGATAACATGATCTTCTGTGCCACACCAAGCACCATGTTATCTACAATGTAAAATATTAGACAATATGCACACACATATAACAAATATATAAAGTGCAAACAATGATCATGTGATTCTTATTTCAAAATAAAATGTTCATACAAAAAGAGCTAGGCTTTCAGTATACATTCTAACACCACCAGCCATCGGCGACTCCACCGGCCATCCTCCCTTGGCCTCCGGCGACCAAGGAGTAGCTGACCATTGATTGGCTGACCATATCTTCCACCAAACAAGCTGTCCAGATTCTGGACAGCTTGTTCTCCTCTTCGTGGAGAGGTCGTTTGGTCGGCATTTTGTGCTCCGACAGCGATCTACTTGCCGGGGATTAGTTTTCCGGCAATCCTTATAGGTGGAGGGTTATGTTTTTGTCAAATGGTTGACGAAAACCGCTTCCGACAAGCGAGTTTGTGAAACTCATTTTTTGGATCCGAATTTTGATTCGGATTGTGATCGTCTCTTGGATCACATCGTCTTCTACTCAAGTATAGTGACTTTTGCAAAGACGAGGCTCGTGGCTTTGTGAAGCTATCCTGATGATACTCGGCGTGGATATGGATAGAGGCGATTCTAGAAAGGGTCGCTACGGTTGATGCAATTTCTGCTACCCGTGATCCGTCAGGTGTACCTAGTATAAGTTTCCTTTTATTGCAAAATTTTAAATAGCGATTATGTCTAGACATGTTGTGTCCTGCATGTGTGTGATGTGTGTGTTATAATAAATTAGATTTATTGCTTTTATTGCTTCCACAGTGTGCATGTTTACGAAACGTGTTTGAACACACACTCGCCGCAGTGTCGGCGAAACCCAACAGTATTTACTTTGCATATCCACGCATCTCCTCTATCGATGATCTCTCGAATAAGGTGATACCTTCATAGTATTTGTTGGGAACGCTGGTGAGATTGAGGTTCCTTAGCCTGTGTTATAGCCCCATTATTGTAACAATAAAGCTCTATAGGACACACGATGCTAGGAACTACACCAAGCTCAGAAACAAACTTCCTGATCCAAACGGCGAAATATACTCCTCTATAGTAGAATCCATGTATGTATGCTTTGAACTCTTCCAGCTCACAGAACCACCATTTAAAGAAAAGACATACCCTGACTGCGATCTGTAATCATCCTTGTCCGTTTGAAAGCTAGCATCGCTGTAACCCTTTACAACGAGCTCCTCATTGCCTCCAAATATCAAGAAATATTCTTTAGTTCTTCTCAAGTACTTAAGAATATTCTTGACAACTATCCAGTGACTATTACCTAGATCTGACTGGTACCTACCGTCCGTGCTTAAAGCATACGAGACATCAGGACGAGTGCATAGCATGGTGTACATAATAGACCATATAGTAGATGAATAAGGGATCTGATCCTTGTGTTCCCTTTCTTCCTTAGAAGAAGGGAATTGAGCCTTCAAAAGGTTCACACCATGTGACATTGGCAGAAATCCCTTCTTGGAATTCTGCATGTCAAAACGTTTAAGCACCTTGTCAATGTATGCACTCTGACATAGGCCAAGTAATCTCTTAGATCTATATCTATTGATCTTAATGCCTAAAATATAGGCTGCTTCACCTAAGTCCTTTATTGAGAAACAATTCCCAAGCTAAGTCTTCACAGACTGCAGTGTAGGGATGTCGTTTCCCATGAGAAGTATGTCATCAACATACAAGATAAGAAAAATAACTATGCTCCCACTAACCCTCTTGTAGACACAAAGATCATCTTCATTCTTGATGAAACCAAACTATTTGATCGCATCATCGAATTGAAGATTCCAACTTCTAGATGCTTGATTTAAACAATAAATGGACCTTTGTAGCTTGCATAATTTGCCAGCATGCTTTGGATCTACAAAGCCCTCAAGTTGTGTCATGTACACGTCCTCGAGGAGGTTTCCATTCAAAAATACAGTTTTGACATCCATTTGCCAGATCTCATAATCATTGTAAGCTACAATAGAAAACATGATCCTGAAGGGGATCGATATGTTGGCCGACTAGAGGGGGGTGAATAGCCTTTGTCGTAGACATTGGAGTTCGTTCGTTCGTTGCTCGTCTACAAAACTATTAGCGCAAGCGGAATATGCAAATACAAACAAATAAAGACAAAGCAAAGGAAGAATAAACACAAACGCTAACACCGCAATGTAACGTGGTTCACGACTGCGCCGCTAGTCCACAGTCCGATTCGTCCACGGTGAAAAACTCCGCAAGCCTCCACTATTCTCTCCTTTGCACCAAGCTAGGTGAAGGTAACCTCTTTACAATCCCTCTTCATACAATAGAATGAAAAAATAGCAAGTAAGAAGAGTGGGAATTCTTTAGGGCACTTTGGGAGAAGGTTAGAGTATAAGCATTAACCTCCCAAAGCCCCACACCTTTCCTCTTTATAGAGGAAGAGGGTTTCTTTGATCGTGATGTCCCTATCAGTCGACTGGTCCTGTAGCCATTGCCCAATAACGGCTACTTCAAAGTCAGAGTCGCGGGATCTGCGACCTGATTTTCCAATAGTCATATGATCAGTCGACTGATGCTTTCATCAGTCGACTAATGTCGACTTCAAGTTGAGTGCTCGCGAGCTCGACTCGCTTTTGTGCCCGACATTGCCTTCATTGATCAGCCATTCCATGATGTCGTGATGGTCTTCCGATCATTGCAATTCCATAGCGATCATCGAGCCAAAAACCAACGGTCAGACACTAGTCGAACTTCGTTCGACTCATAGCAGTCGACTGTCATTTCATGGTAGTCGACTAATGTCAGGAAATCTAATCTGACACTTAGCCAAATGACCAAGTTTCACCTAAGAGCACTACCCCTTCCCGAGTTACATTCGCTCACTCTCATCCCTCGGAGTCCCTCGCCTTTGAAGTTATCTTCGTCAACCACGACGTCCTTTGGATGCGCCAAGCGCATGACTCTGCAGCGCCATCATTCTTGTCTCGCCCTGAAGTCTACTTCCTTTGGCTTCACTCCAAGCTCCTCGTCCGGCGGTCCCTCAGATGCTCCAAGTGTATGGCTTCCGCAAAGCCATCCTTCACCGACTCAAAGACCGAGTCATGAGATGTGAAACTCGCCAAGGCTCCATGTGTGAATTACTAAGTCCTGCAAGACTCCACTGCACATATCAAATCCACACATCCTAACTTAAACCCTTTTCCACACACATCAAAACCATATCAAGGGTTGATTGCACTAAGAATCTCCCCCTTTTTGATGTGTGACAATCTGTTTAAGTTAGGTAAAATATTTGATAAAATATTAAGGTAAGAAACCATGTAAATTACATGATTAGCAACTCTCCCCCTTAATATAAGAAACTCCCCCTAAATATAATTCCCCCTTACTTAAACAAATATATTTCTCCCCCTTTGACACCATCAAAAATATTAAACAAAGTTTATCTAAGCATGACATCAAGTTTAAAGGGAAACAAAAGCCAAAACATGCCTTAAAATCGGAAAAAAAAGGTTATTGGGCATGTTATCAGATGATCAGTCGACTGGTTCAGACTACCAGTCGACTGACACATGCATTTTAGGTTTTTCTGATTTTCGGGCTGAATTTCAGAAATGCATTAGAAAATCTATAAAATTCAAAATATCATGAAATTTGGGGAACACATTTATTTTAAGGTCCTTTATCAGTGAAAAATAGTTGTCCATGAAAAATCATTATATTTTCAAGTATTTTCCAAAAATCCAAAAGTTTCAAAAGTAACTAGGTTTTTGATCAAGTTAGTATCAAGTTTAACACCTAGTTTTGCTTTAGATTGTTTCAAAATATGAACACACAGATCTATGAATTAAACATAAGCCTTCCCCATGATTGGTCTATTATTGTTATTTGATATCTCAAATGACCATCTAAATGTCATAGGTAATAGTGGACCATTAGTATCATCCTATCATCTCACCCATGCTAAGTTTTCAATCAAGGTAGCCTATGGTGAGTGTGAGATGTATTCTAAAGTTATTTATATATACTTAACCTTCAATTTCATGAAATTCTACCCAAGGTTAAGTATCATCCTACCATCCCACATGATCATAAAGACATATATGAATTAATTTCACATTATGATCATGAAACACATGTATTCATCAATTTATAATCATGCATTAGGTGTGTAAGCATGATAAAAGGTAAAGTATCACCCAAAGCATGATTTAAACCCTAATGCCCATTACTATGTGCCAAATATGAAAATCATAAATCATGATTGCAAACATATATTACAATTACATTAATTATCATGATTTAAGCATTATTATCAATTAATGGGCACATTATCATCACCCAACACTATACTAAAGTTGACTATCCTAGGGTTTTCCTAACTCTTTAGGATGGATTTAGGAACCCAAAATAAGTTCTTACCTATGGGGTTCATTAAATACTCCTTAGGGATCCATTTGATATCAATTGTCTTATTTTTGCTTTTACCCCTAGCAATCAAACATTTATAGGACTTTTCATTAGATTTTCCCTTATATCCTAGGCCTTTCTTATTGAAGCTAGCCCTTTGGCTCCCAATGATCATGTTAAGAGTGTTGGAGCCAATTGTGAATTTTTCTAAGGCATTGGTCAAATGGTCTATCTTTTCCCTTAAAGCCCTATTTTCCTCAATGCATGCATCATTAACATCAAGAGGCATATAAAGATCATGTGAGCATGCATTATCATCATTATCATGTAAACATGCTTGTTCTAATTTATTTTCTAGATCCTTAATTTGATCAAGCATGCTTTTATTTTTATTTTTTTCTCTAAATAGATCCTTATTAAGGCTAGAAATAATTGACATAACTTTCTTGGGGGAAAGATTTGTTATGTCACTTACCAAATCCTCTTCCGATGATGAGGATGTAGAAGACACTCCCCCTTCACTCGAGCTCTCGTCACTTGAGCTTGCTTCTTCATTTTTGGAGGTGGAGGAATCTAGATCATCAAAGGCCATCAAAGCTAGGTTGGTGACAAAAGCATTCTCCTCTTCCGATGATGATAAAGATGATGAAGAGGGGTCATCCCATTTCCTTGCTTTTAGTGCCTTGGCCTTCCCTTTTTCTTTGGCCTTCTTCTCTTCTTCTTTCTTCTTGCTCCCCTCCTTCTTCTTCGTTTCTTCTTTCTTTTTCCTCTCCTCTTTTCTCTTGTTCAAGAGGGGACAATTGTCCCTTATGTGTCCCTCTCCTTGGCAATTATAACAAATCACCTTCCCCCTTGGTCTTCTTCTCCTATCATTAGATTTATTAAATTTAAAACCTTTTAATGCACACCTTACCCTCCTTACCATATAAGCTTCTTCCGTGCTATCCATGGAGGAGGAGGAGGAAGCTTCATCGGAGGAGGAGGAAGTCTCTATCTTCTTCTTCTTCCCCTTATTTGCTACTAGGGCTACTCCTCTTGATGGCTTGATACTTGATTCTTCATTTATCCCTTCAAGCCTTGTTTCATGGAGCTCCATGGTTGAGAAGAACTCCTCCAAGGTGCTCACTTCTAAATTCTTGGACATGTAGAAGAAGTCCACCAATGAGCTCCATGTTGAGGACCGAGGGAAGGCATCTATTGCCTTCATGAGCATGTCCCTATTTGAAAGCTTCTCTCCTACACTAGATAAACCGGTTATTATCTCTTTTTATCTAGAGTGTATTGAGGTTATCTTTTCTCCCTTTTCTAATTTGATGTTTGATAGTTGGGAGCGGAGGAGGTCTCTTCTTGCAAGCTTGGCCTCCGAGGTGTTGGTGCAGTGGGCACCTAAGTCGAACCTAAGTTTTGATTATATCAAACGATATAAAGTTAAGCTTATATTGTTATCTCACGAGCTAAATCAAGTGTGCAGAAAAGTCTCAATGTTGGAGCTGAAGGCTAGCGACACCCGGAGGAAGCCGTGGTGGTCGGGCGACACTCGAGTTACTTCGGAGGGAGCCGAAGGAATCGAGTGGAAGGCCGGAAGCAAAAGCGACACGTAAGTATCAAGGTAAACTCGTGTGTGCGAGCGTAAGTGAAGTCGTATCCTCTTTACGGGGATGATCTTAAGCGACGATCCGACCCAAGACTTCCCATGGAAGGTCTATGTTGAGATCGGACGACAAGTGGCCATCGAATCCGCTTATATTTTGAGCTAACTCTTTATTGTAGTCAAAAATCCTGGCCATCAGTTCAACCGGCCAGTTCAACCGGCTAGTTCAACCGGCAAGTTCAACCGGTGGTCAAAAATCAGCCTCGAGGAGTCAAGCTTTATCACCATTTTTCAAGGAGTTTTGTGCCCATTTGTGATTGGTTGAAGACCCATTCGTTGAGGGGCTTAAAGGCTATAAAAGGAGGGCCAAACCTAGGGTTTCATCCTCAATTCTAAGTGCTCAAAAGCCTCACATTCTGCAACTCTCCGACGACTCTACAACAACGAAGTGCTGCCAACAACCCTAGCTTAAAGTTTCTTTTGTTTAGTTGTTGGTATAATCTTAATTTGTTATTTCTTTCAATATTGCAATTCTTTTTAATCGAGGCTTTTCATTGCATTTTACTTTAATAGAAGAGAGGGTTTGTCTCTCTATCTTTCTGCTTCGAAGGCTTTTGTAATCGTAAAACTCCTACCTCCAACGAGGAGGAGTGTTTTAGTGAATTGCCCTCCGTACACGGTCTAGGACCGTTCGGGCCTTGGAGTAGTAGCCGAAGGCTATGAACCAAGTAAAAAAACTATTTGTCTCATTTATTTTTTATTTACATTTTCGCTGCGTTTAATTGTCTATCGAACGATTTGAAAGAAAAGTTTTTATCGCTATTCACCCCCCCCTCTAGCGATCCGCTTCGATCCAACAATTGGTATCAGAGCCGGGGGTTGCTAAGATTTGGTGAAACCACCAATCTAGCCATTTTTCACAGATTTATTTTTATTTTATTTCTGTTTATTTCTGATTTATTTCGCTTTGTTAAATTTACTCCCTTTACTAATCCAAGACGCGAGTCTTGGTACCTTCTTTTGTGTTTTTGTCGTTGCTAGTTTCTTCGTCTTCGTCCCTTTTTGTCTTTTGTTCTAATGGCCCATCTCGAGGGTTTTAGCACCGTCCGACCTCCGTTTTACAACGGAGATGACTTCCGTTATTGGAAGGGTCAGATGGAGTGCTTTCTCAAAACCCAAATCGAGATGTGGATCGTAATCCAAACGGGTTTCACACTTCCGACTAATGAAGTGGGTGACTCCTCGGATTATGATCAATGGACCATTGCGACAAAACGACAAGTCGAAGCCGACGCCAAGGCAACACAAATCCTCCAATGCGGCTTGTCCAAGGAGGAGTTAAATCGCATCGGCCCCTTCATTAGCGTAAAGGACCTTTGGACAAAGCTGATCGAGTTACACGAAGGATCGGATCAAGCTAAGGTTTACAAACGTGATTTGTTGTTCAATAAATTGTACACACGAAAAATGCAGGAACACAAGTCCGCGATGCAACTCCACGCCCGTGTCCAAGACATAGTCAACAACCTACACGCAATCGGGCAAAAGGTCGAAAACCGCGACCTTATAATGTATGTTCTAAACTCTTTTCCGAGGACTACCTTGTGGGCATCCATGGTCGATGCCTACAAGGTCTCCAAGGACCTTTCTAAACTTAGATTAGATGAACTCTTTTCGGATTTTGAATTACATGAGCAATCCAACTCAGAACCCGAGAGGGGTATAGCCTTGTTTGCAGGTTCAAAGAAGAAGAAAATCGCAAGCAAGCCACCACCAACTGAGGAGGAAGATGAGTCCGAAGAAGAAGTTGACCCGGAATTGACTGCCGAACTAATGAACCTAGCTTGAAGGATAGCCAAGGGACGAAAGCGAACCACAACTCGACCCAACCAAGGTAAGCCTAAAAGTTCTAATATTAGGTGTTATGAGTGTAACAGGTTTGGACATATAAAGTCCGAGTGCCCCAAGCTCAACCACCAAGCACCTAAGCACAAGAAGGCCCTCAATGCGACATGGGAAGAAGTGTCATCCGAAGAAGACGAAGACCACGTCTTCATGGCGAAATCGATTGAGTCCGACACAGAGACCGAACCTAAACTTGAGTCAGAACCTGAGGATGACTCAGACTACGAAGCTACCATCAAGTCAAGCCACGGATACGCATCCGGTTAAAAAGATACCCTTAAGGTGAGTCGAACCTTATTTAATACTTTACATAATACGGTTAGGTTTTTGTCTAGGAAGTTAGCTAAGTCCGAGTCCAAGGTCGAGACCCTGGTTAAGGAAGTTAAACTCCTCAAACACGAGGTCTCACTAACCTCTTCGACTAGTCGAGTTCAAGAGAAAGACTCAACTCAGGTTGAAAAACTCGAAGTTGAGAACTCACTCTTGAAAAGTCAAGTCGAAGATCTTAGGAATACGTTGGAAAGGTTTACTTTGGGATCCAAAGGACTTGACCTCCTACTTGGATCGCAAAGGGCCGTGTACAACAAGGCCGGACTAGGGTTTAGCTCAAACACGACCAATAAGTCGTATATGTCAATCGTATGTAGACATAAAAAATGTTTCCAAGCATGGGTCCCTAAGACCACTTTGATTTCAACTCTAGGATCCAACTCGTACTGGGTTCCCAAGGACCAAATCCACTATGTGGATAGACCGAACCGATTCAACAGTCTAGGGGGAGCCAGTACAAAACATGTTTGTGTTTTAACTTAGAAATTGCATGCTTAGATATTTTTTTTCTTTCGTGAACTCACATAGAACACGTAAATAACCAACTAAAATCCTTCGAAAAGATTGAGCCTCGGGGAGCCTCTTTTCAAATAATCAACTAAAATCCTTCGAAAAGATTGAGCCTCGGGGAGCCTCTTTTCAAAAATAACTAGTTAGACGAGGAAATAATTTTAGGTGAGTCAAGTCATCATTTTCTTGAAAATGGCTTTGTCTAAGGAAGTGGTCGATGATCCGATAAAAGAAGGCCCCTGTGCCTCGCCACGACCTGGAAGTCATGATCTTGAAAAGGTAAACTTGACAAGCCTAGGGTCAAATCCAAATCTAACATTACTTAAACATAAATGCACTTAATCAACTTAATTGGAAGTCATCTCACAAAGAACACATAAGTATAACATGCTTGATCATATAGACTCCGGTGAGATGACCTAGGTTTAACAACTTACAACCAATTTTTTTTTAAAAAATATAATAATCTAACATCCAATCCAACCACCTTGTGTGTAGGATCAATGGATGTTAGACAGCGGTTGCTCCCGACACATGACCGGGGATCAACTCAAATTCGCGAAGCTTTGATTCAAACGACAAGGATCGGTAGCTTTAGGGAATAATGGCAAGCTCAAAATCATCGGATCAGGTGATATTGAGCTTAACTCGAATTTTGTTATTAAAAATGTATTACTTATAGAGAATTTTGAATATAACCTGCTTAGCGTAAGCCAATTATGTGACAATAATTATAAGGTCGTATTTTTAGAAAATGAATGTGTAATTAAAACATATGAAACAGCTAAAACAATACTCAAAGGAACTAGGACAAATAACATTTATACAATTAACTTAATCAAATCCTCAGCCAAATGTCTTATGACACAGGAAGAGGAATCATGGTTGTGGCATCGACGACTGACTCGGTCACTCCAAGACTCGTCCACAAGATGAGTCGAGTGGCCTAGTCAGAGGCTTACCCAACCTTAACAATTTGGTTAATAAAATCTGTAATGCTTGTCAACAAGGAAAACAACCTAGGATACAACACAAGTTAACTAACCAAGAACGAACCTCAAGTGTACTTGAGCTCCTGCATATGGATCTATTCGATTCACATGGAGCCAAGTCACTTAAAAAATTTCAATATTGCTTAGTCATAATTGACGACTACTCCAGGTTTACCTGGGATAGGTTCATCAAACATAAAAATGATACCCTAGATCAATTAATCAATTTATTCAAATTAATCAAGAATCAAAAAAACCTTAAGGTTAAAAGAATTAGAAGCGATCATGGTGGTGAATTCGAAAATCAAAGGTTCACCGACTTCTGTAACCTAAATGGATACCACCATGAATTCTCTTGCCCTAGGACCCCTCAACAAAATGGCCTAGTGGAGCGGAAAAATCGAACTCGACAAGAAGCCGCTAGGACCATGTTGAACGAATATGACCTACCCGATAGGTTTTGGGCAGAAGACGTGAGTACGACATGCTATGTCCAAAATAGAATCCTTATGGTAAAGAGGTACCTTAAGACCTCATACGAGATTTATCACGATAAAATACCTAACATCAAGTACTTTAGGGTATTTGGGTGTAAGGTACATATCCTAAACACTAAGGATTACCTAGGGAAATTTACATCCAAGACCACGACCGGAATCTTTCTAGGATACTCGACTACAAGTCGAGCTTATAGAGTATATAACCACGACACCCTTAGAGTCGAGGAGACTATCAATGTAGTATTTAATGAAGGACCTGAACCTACAAAACCCCCGGCAACCCCAATTAGCGAGCCAATTCATACTAGACCTAACTCTGATCCAGAGATCAGGTCTAGTGTTAATCCTAACCTAAGTCAACCAAGTCACTCTATTGATCAAGTGATAGATGACTCCAACCAAACTAATGTTCAACCAAGTCACCCCATTGATCAAGCATTAGGTGACACAAACCCAACCCAATCTAGGATTCAGACTAACCACCCTATCGATCAAGTGATAGGAGATCCTAATCTAGGAGTTCGAACTAGAGCATCCTATAGGAACCTTAGTCAAATTTCCTTAATTTCAAAGATAGAACCCAAATCAATTGAACAAGCTCTTCTTCATCCCGATTGGATTATTGCAATGCAAGAAGAGCTAGCTCAATTTACTAGGAATGAAGTGTGGGAATTAGTACCACCACCTAAAGACAAAACGATAATTGGAACAAGGTGGGTGTTTCGAAATAAGCTTGATGATAAAGGTGAAGTAGTTAGAAACAAGGCTAGGTTAGTCGCCAAAGGGTTTAGTCAAGTCGAAGGCTTAGATTACGACGAAACCTATGCCCGATAGCTAGACTCGAATCCATTCAATGTTGCTAGCTTATGCCGCACATCGAGGATTTAAGCTGTTTCAAATGGATGTTAAGTCGGCATTCTTAAATGGATACATTAAAGAAGAAGTTTATGTTAGCCAACCCCCCGGATTCGAAAATCTAGATAAACCCGACCATGTTCTAAAACTTAAGAAAGCTCTCTATGGACTTAAACAAGCTCCTCGAGCTTGATGCGAGACTTTCAATCCATCTTAAGTCAAAAGGGTTTAACCAAGGCTTAGTTGACCCAACTCTCTTCGTAAAAACCTTAGGTAAAGAAATATTCATAGCTCAAATTTACGTAGCGATATAATTTTTGGAACCTCGAACTCAGCCTTACTAAACGAGTTCGTTTCACTCATGGAAAGTGAGTTCGAAATGAACTTGGTAGGCGAGTTAAGTTTCTTTTTAGGTCTACAAATTAAACAAACTAAGGATGGTATAGACCTATATCAACAAAAATACACTAAGGAGTTAATGAAAAGATTTGGAATGCAAGACGCTAAGATAATAAACACCCCAATGGCGATTAATGTTAACATAGGAGAAGACCTAGAAAGTAAGTCCATTGACTTAAAGTACTATAGGAGCGCGATAGGAAGTCTCCTATACTTAAGCTAGTCGACCCGACATCCTATTCGCGAGTAAGTATGTGTGCGAGTTTCAAACTGTCTCACCTAACCCTAGTTAAGTGTATCCTTAGATATCTTAAGGGTACACTTAACGTTGGTATTGGTACCCTAGATCTACAGAGTTCGAACTAATCGGCTACTCATTGATTATCTTGGTAATAAACTCGATAGAAAGAGCCGAGTGGTTGTTGTCAACTACTCGGCTCAAGTCTAGTGAGTTAGTGCGAGAAAGCAACATTGTGTTGCCTTATCTACCACCGAAGCCGAATACGTTGCGATGGGTGAGTGTGTAACTCAGCTTCTTTGGATGAAACACACTCTCCGAGACTTTAGGTTGGACTTCACCAAAACTAAAATTTTTGTAGACAACATAAGTTCGATAAATCTAACTAAGAACCCTATATGTCATTCAAGGACAAAGCATATAGAGGTAAAACACCATTTCATTCGAGAACATGTAGCCAACGGCTCCATACCACTCGAATATGTTGACTCGAAGTCTAACCTAGCAGACATATTTACTAAACCACTACCCGAAGCCGAATTTAGTCTCTTGAGACGAAGATTAGGCATGTGCGTAATAGAATAGGAACTTACAAATTATATTTTCTTACTACTATTTCTTACTTTTTTTTCATGGAACTAGCATAGGACATACCTTAGATATCATGCACCTATAGATTTAAGGAGCCAATACATCTCACAACACATAGGACTAATGTGTTTGTGTACTTAGCCACGTAGATGGGCGTGAGATGTTAGGACCTTACTCCAGGTTCCAGATGTAGAGCTAGTGCATCGCTATGAACCACGGAGTATAATCATACCGACTTCGACTATTCATATCAATCAAGCCAAATATGAGTCGAACATTTTATAGATGAACTTATTTTCAGTATATTATTTTTAAAAATAAAATTGTGGAACATGCTTGGACTTTAAATTTAACATTTATTTTGTTTTCCACACACCCCTTACTCTTTTCGATATACGGCAAAAGGGGGAGAAAAAGGAGAAAAAGGACAAAAGTTAAGGGGTCAAAAATTTTTTTTTTGATAACTTAACTCTTACTTCATAATTAAACCAAAAGTTAACTTTAAGTTTTGAAAACTTATTTAACTTTTAACAAAAGGCCAAGGTTAAGAAATCATTTGGTTTCTTAACTTAAAACTTATTTTAAACACTATGGCCAATATTAAGTAATTTCGGTTACTTAATTCTTTTTCTTAGTAGCACATATCAAGGGGGAGAGTTAAAACCCTTTCTCAAGTACTCACCCTCAGTCAATGGGGAGGATTCCTCAAGGGGGAGCACTTGAAAAAGAATTTTTATATACTCCTACTCATTCATGCATAATCTCATACTTATTTTTGTCTTAACTTTGTATGTGGGTTTGCCATAAATCAAAAAGGGGGAGATTGTTGGTGCAGTGGGCACCTAAGTCGAACCTAAGTTTTGATTATAGCAAACAATATAAAGTTAAGCTTATATTGTTATCTCACGAGCTAAATCAAGTGTGCAGAAAAGTCTCAATGCTGGAGCTGAAGGCTAGTGACACCCAGAGGAAGCCGCGGTGGTCGGGCGACACTCGAGTTACTTCGGAGGGAGCCGAAGGAATCGAGTGGAAGGCCGGAAGCAAAAGCGACACATAAGTATCGAGGTAAGCTCGTGTGTGCGAGCGTAAGTGAGGTCGTATCCTCTTTATGGGGATGATCTTAGGCGACGATCCGACCCAAGTCTTCCCATGGAAGGTCTATGTTGAGATCGGACGGCAAGTGGCCGTCGAATCCGCTTATACTTTGAGCTAACTCTTTATTGTAGTCAAAAATCCTGGCCATCAGTTCAACCGGTGGTCAAAAATCAGCCTCGAGGAGTCAAGTTTTATCACCATTTTTCAAGGAGTTTTATGCCCATTTGTGATTGGTTGAAGACCCATACGTTGAGGGGCTTAAAGGCTATAAAAGGAGGGCCAAACCTAGGGTTTCATCCTCAATTCTAAGTGCTCAAAAGCCTCCATTACGCTGCAACTCTCCGACGACTCTACAACAATAAAGTCACAACAACCCTAGCTTAAAGTTTCTTTTGTTTAGTTGTTGGTATAATCTTACTTTGTTATTGCTTTCGATATTGCAATTCTTTTTAATCGAGGCTTTTCGTTGCATTTTACTTTAATAGAAGAGAGGGTTTGTCTCTCTATCTTTTTGCTTCGAAGGCTTTTGTAATCGTAAAACTCCTACCTCCAACGAGGAGGAGTGTTTTAGTGAATTACCCTCCGTACACGGTCTAGGACCGTTAGGGCCTTGGAGTAGTAGTCGAAGGCTACGAACCAAGTAAAAAAACTATTTGTCTCATTTAGTTTTTATTTACATTTCCGCTACGTTTAATTGTCTATCAAACGATTTAAAAGAAAAGTTTTTATCGCTATTCACCCCCCCCCTCTAGCGATCCGTTTCGATCCAACACGAGGTACCTTCATGAAGCTCTACTAGCTTCTCCCACATCTCCTTGGCACTAGCACACTCCCCTATCCTATTCACTTCTTGTTGGGGGAGTACGTTGTAGAGATGATGTTTGGCTTTTAAGTTTGCCAAGTACTCTTCCCTTTGCCTCTTGCTCCACCTTGACTTTTCCAATGGCTCCCCTTCTTCATCCCTAGGCATTTTGAACCCATTTTCCATAATTAAAAGAATTTTGAAATCGGTTTCGAAAAATACCTCCATTCTCTTTTTCCACCAAGAGAATTCTCCTTCAAACTTCGGTGGATGAATGTTCGAGTAGGCCTTCTCTTGATGTAGTGTTTGTGTTGGCAGTTAGTCCTCAACAAGTGCCTTGGCTCTGATACCACTTGAAGGGGATCAATATGTTGGCTGACTAGAGGGGGGTGAATCGCCTTTGTCATAGACGTTGGAATTCGTTCATTCATTGCTCGTCTACAAAACTATTAGCGCAAGTGGAATATGCAAATACAAACAATTAAAGACAAAACAAAGGAAGAATAAACACAAACGCTAACACCGCAATGTAACGTGGTTCACGGCTGCGCTGCTAGTCCATGGTCCGATTCGTCCACGGTGAATCACTCCGCAAGCTTCCACTATTCTCTCCTTTGCACCAAGCTAGGTAGAGGTAACCTCTTTACAATCCCTCTTCTTACAATAGAATGAAATAATAGCAAGTAAGAAGAGTAGGAATTCTTTAGGGCACTTTGGGAGAAGGTTAGAACATAAGCATTAGCCTCCCAAAGCCCCACACCTTTCCTCTTTATAGAGGAAGAGGGTTTCTTCCCGTTGACACAGGAGCAGTCGACTGATGTCCCTATCAGTTGAATGGTCCTGTAGTCGTTGCCCAATAATGGCTACTTCCAGGCTGGATTCGCGGGATCTGTGACCTGATTTTCCAATAGTCATATGATCAATCGACTGATGTCGACTTCCAGTCGAGTGCTCGCGAGCTCGACTCGCTTCTGTGCCCGACATTGCATTCATCAGTCGACTGTCATTCAATGGATCTGACAAAACCCACCAGTCGAATACAAGTCGAACCCCATTTGACTCAGAGCATTCGACTGTCATTTCATGGTAGTCGACTGATGTCGGGAAATCTCATCTGACACTTAGCCAAATGGCCAAGTTTCACCTAAGAGCACTACCCCTTCCCGGGTTACATTCGCTCACTCTCATCCCTCAGAGTCCCTCGCCTTTGAAGTTATCTTCGTCCGGCCACGTCCCTCGGATGCACCAAGCGCACGGCTCTGCAGCGCCATCCTTCACGTCTCGCCCTGAATTCTACTTCCTCCAGCTTCACTCCAAGCTCCTCGTCCGACGGTCCCTCGGATGCTCCAAGCGGACGGCTTTCGCAAAGCCATCCATCACCGACTCAAAACCGAGTCATGAGATGTGAAACTCGCCAAGGCTCCATGTGCAAATGACTAAGTCTTGCAAGACTCCAACACACATATCAAATCCACACATCCTAACTTAAACCCTTTGCCACACACATCAAAACCATATCAAGGGTTGATTGCACTAACATATCCAAATGGACTTAAGCATTGCAATTGGTGAAAACATTTCATCATAGTCAATACAATGAATCTGTTTTAAACCTTTAACTACTAATCGCCCTTTATAGGTATGCATAAGACCATCCATGTTAGTCTTTATCTTAAAAACCCACTTACACCCAATGGGTTTGACCCTCTTCGAGTGGATCAACCAAAGTCCATACTTGGTTAGTGTACATGCATTTCATTTCGGATCTCATGGCCTCTAACCTTTTCTCAAAATCTGGGATCATCACAGGTTCTTGATAGGATGTAGGCTCGTTCAACTCAACAAGCATAACATCATCATTGTCAAATAAGAGAAATGAATATCTCTCAGGCTGACGACGTATCCTATCAGACCTGCGAAGAGATTGGTCTACTTAAACAGGTTGTTGCTCCATAACTTCTTGTGCAACAATATCAT
Source organism: Wurfbainia villosa (assembly GCA_025175895.1). Classification (NCBI taxonomy): domain Eukaryota; kingdom Viridiplantae; phylum Streptophyta; class Magnoliopsida; order Zingiberales; family Zingiberaceae; genus Wurfbainia; species Wurfbainia villosa. The sequence continues at coordinate 50,660,514 of CM046004.1, read as the reverse complement.
CATCCACAATACTTTGTGGTGCCTGTTCAATTTCGATCTCAGTACTATCTTTATCTTGAATTTCTTCAAGATGTAATTTACTCCAACTAGTTCTTCTAGAGATGAACTCTCTTTCTAGAAATATCCCATTTCATGCGACAAACACTTTGCCTTGCATGGGATTGTAGAAGTAATATCCTTTCGTTTCCATAGGATATCCTAGAAAATAGAACTTGTCTGATTTGGGGCCTAGTTTATCGGATACTTGACGTCGAACATAAGCCTCACATCCCCAAATCTTCACAAAAGACATCTTGGGACTCTTCCCAGTCCATATCGCATATGGTGTCTTTATGACTGCCTTAGATGGGACGGAGTTAAGTGTGAAAGAAGTCGTCTCTAAAGCATATCCCAAGAAGAAAGATGGAAGATTTGTGTGACTCATCATGGATCGTACAATATCTAATAATGTACGATTTCTCCTTTCAGATACACCATTCCACTATGGTGTTCCAGGTGGAGTGAGTTGAGATATAATCCCAAACTCAATGAGATAGTCACAAAAAGCTTGGCTAAGGTATTCCCCACCTCGATATGATAAAGCACTTTAATACTCTTACCAAGATGGTTTTGTACTTCATTCTTGAATTCTTTGAACTTTTCAAAGGATTCGGATTTGTGTCTCATAAGATACACATATCCATATCTACTGAAATCATCAGTAAAAGTAATGAAGTACTGATAGCCTCCTATAGCTGCTAAATTGAAAGGCCCACATATATCAGTATGTATGACTTCTAACAAATCAGCAGCTCGTTTGCCATGTCCACTAAATGGAGTCTTGGTCATCTTGCCTAGAATACAAGATTCGCATGTCTCATATGATTAAAAATCAAATGAGTCCAGTAATCCATCCTTATGAAGATGGGATATGCGACTCTCATTTACGTGACCCAGGCGACAATGCCAGAGATATGTTTAGTTCAGATCATTAGATTTGAACCGTTTGGTATTTATGTTATAGATTGGGGTTTCAAGATCTAGAAGATAGAGACCATTCACAAGATGTGCACTACAAAAAAACATATCATTTAAATAAACGGAACAACACTTGTCCTTTATTACAAATGTGAAACCATTCTTGTCTAAACAAGAAACGTAGATAATGTTTCTCGTCAAGGCAGACACATAACAACAGTCCTCTAGTTCTAAGATAAGGCCAGTGGGCAAAGATAAGGAATATGTCCCTATAGCGATGGTGGCAACCTTTGCTCCATTGTCTACCCGTAGGTCTACTTCGTCCTTCGTCAATGATCTAGTCTTTCGAAGGCCCTACACATTGGTACAAATGTGAGAAGCACAATCGATATCTAATACCCAAGAAGACAAGATAGATAAATTGACTTCTATAACATATATACCTGAGGCATAAGTCTCACTTCTCTTCTTTTTCACCTCTTCCTGGTATAGCTTGCAGTTCCTCTTCCAATGTCTAGTCTCATTACAATGGAAACAGGTTCCCTCCTTAGCCACTCTGCCTTTGGGTTTCAATGCACTTGCCTTGCCTTTTCCTTTGGCTTAGGTCTTACCCTTACCTTTTGACTTCTGCTTGCCTTTGCCTTTGCCTTTGTTCACCATCAAAATGGTACCAGGCTTTGCCTTCTTAAGGTTGAGTTCAGTAGTTCGTAACATGCTCAACAACTCTGGTAAAGGCTTGTCAATTTCATTTATGTTATAGTTCATGACAAATTGATTGTATCCTTTTGGCAGTGACTGCAGAACAAGGTCAGTGCCTAGCTCTTCGCCCAATGGAAATCCCAATCTCTATAGGTTCTCAACGTACCCAATCATCTTGAGTGCATGAGTGCCTACGGGAGTTTCCTCTTGCATCTTGCATTGAAACAAAGCCTTTGATACTTCGTATCGCTCGTGTCTTGCTTGTCCTTGATATAGTTGTTTTAAATGCTCAACCATATCATAGGCATCCATGTTCTCATGTTTCTTCTGAAGCTCAGAGTTCATGGTGGCAAGCATAAGGCATGACACATCCAATGCGTCATCTTGATGCTTCTTATGAGCATCCTTGTCAGCACGAGTGGTCGTAGGGGCGGGTGGTTCATGAATGGAGTGCTCTAGGATGTACAATTTGCATTCTTTCTTGAGGGCTATCCTCAAGTTCCTATACCAGTCCAGGAAGTTAGCTCCAGTGAGCTTGTCCTTATCAAGGACAGATCGTAGAGAGAGTGTGTTTGACGTATTTGATGACATGGTGATCTACAATGCAAGAATGTAGAAATGTATCATATTTCTATCATTTAATTAGGCCTTCAACTAAATGATTCTCCCACTGGTCACAAAGTGGGACAAGATCCATATTATACCACATCTTGAGTTAGCTTTGGCTAATCGCCCAAGACGCGTATAAGTTAGGTAGGTAACTTGTACCAATTATATCTAATTTAACTCTTGTATATTATGAACAATATTTGTTCATTGTGCCCATCGCATGAGATATCCCTCTAAATTACCACTTATCTTGAGTTAGATTTGGCTAATCACCCAAGATTTGTATAATGTAGGTAGATGTCCCGTATGAGCTTTGCCTCTAAGTTCATCAATCTAATTGAGAGAGCTTAGTTAAGTCAAACCAAAAGTTTAATAGGCAGACATCACGATTGTCCTGTTGTACTTTACCGAGGTAAATTGACTCACTTTGCTTTTGCAAACGCGCTATGATTGAACAAGGTAATAGTAAGTATTAAACTTTGGTAGGCATATGATAAGTGACCTAATTGTGTGACAACTAACTACGTATGCTTCACATATATAAGCATCACATGCATCACATATACAAGCATCACATGCATCACATACATAAGCATCAAAAACGTGACATGGTTATGGCCTGAATCTATGATCTTCTCAAGCCAATGAGAAGAGCGAATGGTTAATCTAGGGATGACATCTTCTCCAAGTGCATCCTTCAGTCATTCTGTGTTGTCGGCATCGTCCTTGTAACTTCAACCTTCATTGGACTTTTCATTTCTTTATTTTTTACATTACAAAATAAGAACACTCGAGTTACATTCGAGTCTAAGTCTATTTTACAACTAGGAAAATAGAGATGAAGACACAACACGCAGGTCGTATTATGAATTACAACATACAGAGACAACACACAACCATAATCACATTGAGTCCTAGGCCATAACCACGCAACATGCAACATATCATTCATAATGATGTAATTTTATAAAATTTATTATGAATACACATACGAATTTTAAGCCGCTTCATCGATAAGCCACAATGCCACGGCGGTCCCGCGTCCAATACGATCAGGCCGTGCCAATTAGCACGACCATTCTGGGGTTATCAGAGGCTCCCACGGCCAGGCTGTGTTTTTCAACACGGTCATGGGTCACTCTATTTACCAAGCCGTGCTGAAAACACAACCGTGTTTTCCAACATGGCCTGGCAGTGTTCAACACTATTTTTGCCCTTTATCAACATTTCGAGCCTAAAATTTGTGTACCCATAATGAACATGTTTTTTATCTCACAGAAGACATGAAAATCTAAATTTATATCACATATAAATCATCATAACGAAATATATGTTTTGCAAGTTACTCTGATACCCCAGTAGGGAAATTTCTGGATCGTGACATTCACAATATCGTAGGCGAATACTTCGCACAACTACAGTGGAAACAAAATATAAACTGGATCCCTCTAGAGATCCATGGAAAACATATAAGTCATTTCGATTATCTTACTATATCTAGATCTTATCTAGAAGAAGAAGTATACCTTCGATGTGAGCCCTTCGCAATCCCGCTAATCCAAGCGCTCCCGGATCACAATACGGTAAGAATAATCGTATCTCCACGGTATCCACACTGACACTCAACAGTTTTGGAGTCACGTTGTATTAGTAATATATAAGAGATGTCCAAAGACAATCACCTTATGTTTGACCCATTTATATGATAAATGAAGATTCACTATTTGAGTATACATATTTTCATGTATTTGATTAGATCTTAAACTCATTTACTGAATGTCTACGATACGATTAATAGCATGAGAGAATTTTTGATTTGATCACAACTAGTGAGTATCCCTACATGTGTAATTATGATGTATCGGAATTATCCCTAGTCGATGAATTGATGGATTTGGACACCATCAATTCTGTCGAGACTAGCACGAGGTATACTCCTTGGTGTATCCAAGCAGCTAATTCTCACTGGCTAGCGACATTGTGATGTCCGGAGTTAATCGTAGATGCTAGTTATGGTAACTAGTTCATTGGAGTGACTAGCTGTAAAACTTCATATGGTTCTCTGCATATATAGATATGTCAATGAAGTTCTTACTACAACTTAAGTGCGATGTTCCTTTGACTTGCGGTATTCAAGTCATCTTGGTCATGAAGACTTATGCTTTTACATCTTAAGCAAGCATCTCTGAGGAGATGTGGACCTGGGATGTTTGGACATAAGTCGAAGTGATCGAAGGTGTTTGAATAGCCTATAAAGGATTCACCACTCCTTGCGAGGAGATGTATACCCATGGCCTCTCATCGAATTGTTACTAAAGTCTTTGGCCAAAGTATTACATGTTTAGAGTAAGATACTCTTGGATACATGTATAGTAACTAGAATCCGTAGGACGAGGAAATGATACTTGGGCAAGGTGTGACATAGTCAACCTAGTGGGGACGAACACTATAGACCATGTCCTGAACCAAGTGGGTATAAGATGCGTGAAGGGAATGGGGCATGATTCATTGTAGCTGCTAAAGGGTTTCAGAAATAGTTCTGGATCAACCGTTGATCTTTTCGATTAATTGAGGATCATGATATACTACTAGTGCCACTCATGATCGTTCTCTAATTAATGGTTAATTATAGACGACCAACATAAACCGAGAACCTATTTGGTCACACACACAACGAGCGTAATCTGAAGGATTTAAAACAAGCTTGAGAATGAGATTCTCAGACCGAGAGAAACTAGGTTTGGTTGGACCAAACAAGGATCGAGCATTAAATTGTTTCAGTCACAATGGAAGCGCAGATGGGTCGTGTCTTATGAAGAGATGATGGATGAACCAAATTGGTTTGGTTCTAATCCAATGGTGAAGATTAAACCAAAGGGGTTTGTTTTTTTTAAACGAATGAACCAAAGATGGTTCGGTTCATTTTAACTTAAAATAGACCAACTCGGTTCAGTTTATTTTAACATAAGTTATTAGATCGGGTTAACGGGTTTTGGTTATGAACCAATAACCGTTAGGAGAATGTGTTCTCTATAAAAATATGGCAAAAGGGTTTTTCATGGATAACTTTTGGTTGTTCGAAAAACCTAGCCGCCCAATCCTCTCCCTCTCTTGCCGCCGCCCAAGGTTTCCACGCCGCCCAGCCTTTTGTCGACGTGCACCATTGCTGTCGGCATCCAGCTGCTGTCGGCCACTCCTCCGGTGAGCCTCCGGTGACTCACCTTTGTTCCAACGACCAAGGGTTGGCCGGGCATCCTCTTTGGCCTGCGCAACATCCTCCACCAAGCTCTCTAATTTTTTGTACAGCTTGTTTCCTTCTTGTCGGAGCGTCGTTTGGACGACGTTTGGAGCTCCGACAGCGGCTACCTTGCTGGGGATTCGATTTTCGGTAATCCTCATAGGTGGAGGATGAAGGATTCGTCAAACGGTTAACGAATAGCTCTCCGAAGAAGCGAGTTTTGGGGACTCATTTTTGAATCTGAATTTTGATTCGGATTGTGATCTTCTCTCGATCACATCGTCTTGACACAAGGCTAGTGACTCGTACAAAGACAAGGCTCGTGACTTTGTGAAGACTTCCTGACGATAATCGGCATGGATAAGGATAGAGGCGATTCTAGCAAGAGTTGCTCTGGTTGATGGCTTTTCCGCTACACGTGATACCTCAGGTATACGTAGAGTAATTTCCTTTTATTGTAAAAATTTAAAACTACGGTTATGTCTACACATGTTGTACTATGCATGCGTTTGGTGTGTATGATGTAATAAATTAGATTTATTGCTTTTTATTTTCTTCCGCTGCGCACATCTTTACGAAACATGTTTGAACACACAATCTCCCCAGTGTCGGAAACCCAATAGTGGTATCATAGCTCAGGTTGTGTTTCGACATAATCATAAAATTATTTTGCGATAGGTGTAATTATATTTATGGAAATTTTCTACATTTTGAAAGTTAGAAGTATTTATGGAAATTTTAATTTTGGAAAGTCTAGAAGTATTTATTGAAATCTTCTACTTTTGGAAAGTTAGAAGTATTTATAGAAATTAACACTTTCCATAAATAAAATATTTGATTAGATTTGGAAATTTGTTTCCTAATTTAATTATGATTTGATTTGGAAAATTAAATCTAAAATATATTTGATTTCCATAAATAGTTTTGACAATTTAAGAAATTTTTTCCTAAATTAAATTTGACTTTCTTTAATTGAGACCTTCCATAGATTAAATATGTGATTAGATTTGGAAATTTATTTCCTAATATAATCATGATTTTATTTTGGGAATCAAATCTTAAACATATTTTATTTTCATAAATAGTTATGACATATAAGGAAAATAAGTACAAGCCATAATTGTATGTCATGTAATTGCATTAGATGCATATCATTATGCCATGAGTGTCATGACATGTAGATGTATGCCATGTATGTCATGCCATGTAGATAATAGTTATTTGCATGCAAAGAGGATGAGACTTTAAAACCCTCATAGAATATTAAAGTCTATACCTTCCATTAATATGATTAGAACCAGAGTTCTGTTTCTTGTTTGGGTTGTTGGACTCACTCCAAGCCTGGCTCGAACCTGAACATGTTCAAATCATTGGAATAGTTTAACTCTAATATGGTAAGAGTCATAGGTCAATCGTTAGTTTGGGTTGTTGGACTCACTCCAAGCCTGGCTAATTGGTTGAATGCGCTCTAACCATATTAAAACTATTTCGCGATTAATAGACCGACTCTAACTTGGAGCATCGATTTGTTGGACTCACTCCAAGGTCGATGTGAAGAGAGGTGAAGTTGGGTGCTATGAATATGATGCATACTTGTTAATGTGTTAACAACCCAATGTATGTGTAAACATTCATTTAGTTGGTAGGACATTGTGATAGTTACATATACGTGATATGTAATCGGCATACTTGATACCCACCATCATAGCCAAGAATGGCTTGTTGGACTCACTCTAAGGTTGTTCTTATCTATATTGGATATCATCCCATTCGGAGATTGACCTACGATCTCCCGAATTGATTTTGAGGGTTTTTGAATTCGAAAAATGAATGGGATTCTATAAATGTATGTGGATGCATTTTAAATCATCTTTCTCATATATGCTCGTTTTGTATTTCTAGGTTAATCGCTTGATCATGATGTCTTTGAATTTGCCCTATATTTTGAATTCGAATAAATTGACTGGGCCGAACTTCTTGGACTGGCTTAGAAACTTGAGAATTGATGTCAAGGCAGAAAAGCTTGAGTATGTCCTCGAAGCGTCTCTTCCCGCCCGTCCTAGTGTTGATGCAACACCGGACCATTTGTTGGCCCATCAGAAACATGTGAGTGATTCTGAGCAAGTGAGTTGCATCATGCTAGCCGTGATTGTACCCGAGTTACGGAATCAGCATAAGCATATGGATGCTCATACCATAGTCCTTCATCTTTATGAGTTGTTTGATGAGCAATAGATATTCGAAAGGTTCGAAGTCTCCAAGCTCCTCTTCACCTCTGAGATGCAAGAAGGTTCATCTGTGGTACTGCTCAACATGCTGAAGACTGTGGAGCCTGAAGGGGGGAAACTTCGCTTCCCACTTCAACTCGGTCGCTTGTTCATGGTGATCCCTTCTATGTCCCCAGATAAAAAAATTTTATCCTTGACAAGGAGGGATCACCCAAGCTACCGTTTTATCATCGTGCTATTCGATTAGAGTAGTCACTTGAACAAACTTGTTGTTCAAGCCACCAACCTCTATTCTACGAATAGCCGTGGAATAGACGATGTACGGATCACTTGCTTTTGTGTTTGTATTCTTGGTACAAGTTAATTTAACCATAAAACAGAACATACAACATGTATATGATTGAAAAATAATTATAGACATGTTACAAAAGAATATAAGCAAGCATTATACCTTCTGATCTTCTATTGAATGTCCTTCCTCCTTTTGGACGTCGTGTGAGCGACGATCTTCCAAAAGTTGAAGCCTCCTAGATCACCAATCTTCCTTTCTTTGCTCACTCTGAACAAAAGGAAGAATAAGAAACAAAACTCTCCTCTATCTAGGACCAACCAACAAGCTCTCAAGTTGGAGCTTGACGTCGGCCTAAAGAGAAAGAAAGGTGGGCGCCAGCCAAGAGCTCCAAGGAATCACCCTTAACACTTGTTTCCACCGGCCAAGGAGAAGAGAAGGAAGAGCTTTGGATGCCAGCAAAGGAGAGAAAAGAGGAGAATAGGTGCCGACCACCTAAGGAAGAAAAAGGAAAGGAGTTTCCTTATTTGTGGCCGCCCAACCTCCTTGCCCTTGCCGCCCAAAAACCTTAGCCCCTCTTCAATTTTTCTTGCCACCCACCCCCTTGCCTCCTGTTATAGAGTTAGGCCTAAGCCTCCTTTAATCTCCACCGTCGGTTCTAGGGATTTAATCTCAACCGTCGGATCAAGAGATTTAATCTCAACCGTCAGATCTAGAGATTTAATCACCACCGTCGGATCTAGAGTTTTGTTTTCAACCATTGGATCAAGGCTTCATGAGGATTTAATAGGCTACAATAAGGACCATGAGGAGGAGTTGGATCTTGGCCACCCAATGGATCAAGCCCACATAAAGTCCGATAAATTAATGATAATCCATTCCACTAGAGGATTATCATTTATCTACCTCACCAACCCCCATAAGTTAATATGGGTTCCATATATTATTTGTACATTTATCTCTCCATGTTTAAGATCTCGAATGTTTGACGATTAATTAATTTACAGACAATTAATCAACATCTAACTCGATGAGTAGTTCCACTCAACCTTATCATCATGTCGGACCATGTCCACCTGCAGGGTTTACATGATGAACCTTATGAGCTCCTCAAGGGGACATCATCATCCTAATATATAGGACATGGTTTCCTCCTATAATCAACGACACACCATATAAATAATATCATTTCCCAACTTACCGAGCCTATCGATTTACTCTATAAATCTCGCCCATTGGTAAATCAAAGAAATAAATACAAAGTATATGTGTCCGTTATAATATCGGGATTAAGAGCATGTACAACATAATATCTGAGATCTGATTCGATCATATTGTCAGTAATAAATCGAATCACCTCTATGTTGATTATGCTCAATACACACAAAGTGTACTAGTGTAATTCTATGGTCAAGACAATCCACTATGAAATCACACTACAACCATTCCAATGATTTGTCCATAAGCATATCGGTTGTGAGCCTTTACTTATACTTTACAAGGATCTGATAACATGATCTCCTGTGTGACACCACACACCATGTTATCTACAATGTAATGTATTAGACGATATGCATAACCATAAATAAGTAAACAATGATCATGTGATTCTTATTTCAAAAATAAAGATGTTCATACAAAAGATAGACTTTTCAGTATACATCCTAACAGAGCCTTCTGAGAAGCATGAGTAGGGGACAGTGCTATTAGTTGATTCCTTGAAGAAAGGTTCTAAGAGGGAGTCAAAGGAATAGCAGAAGAGGAAGAAGAGAAAGGCTAAAAAGGTAGAACTAGCTCAAAAGGGAACTTGCCATCATTATGGCAAGAAGGGCTATTGGCGAAGAAACTACAAGATTTATCTTGAGTCCATAAAGAAGAATAAGGCATCAGATGCTCCATCTTCTTCAGATATCTTCGTTATTGATTGTCATTCTATTTCCTCAGACACTTGGGTATTGGATACTGGGTGTGGCTCACATATATGTAATGACATACATGGGCTATGGAATGGAAGAAGACTTGTCAAGGGAGAGTCAAATTTATGTGTTGGGAATGAAGCAAAGGTTGCTGCACTCGCCATCGGAACGTATTTGTTGAAACTCCCTACAGGACTTGTCTTAGAACTTGACAATTGCTTTTATGTTCCTTCGGTGATAAAGAACATCATTTCTTTTTCTTGTTTAAATAGAAATGGGTACCATTTAACTTTTAATAACAATTGTTGTTACATAACTTTGAATGGCGTTCTTTATGGGACTGGAATTTTAAGCAGTGGTATTTATATGTTGGACGTATCCAGTGACATTTTCAATATCGAAGCAAGCAATAAGCGTGCTCGAAAAGATAATCAATTAGACTCCTACATGTGGCATTGTCGTCTTGGCTATGTAAGCAAGAAATGCATGTCCGAATTACACCGATGTGGAATTCTAGAATCATTTGAATTAGATTCATACGATACATGTGAATCATGCTTAAAAGGCAAGATGACCAAGTTACCTTTTACTGGAAAAGGTGAACCGGTGGGTGAGTTGCTTGGTCTAATACATACTGATGTATGTGGACCTATGTCAACTCAAGCCTTAGGAGGTTATAGCTACTTCATTACCTTCACCGATGATCACTCACGGTTTGGGTATGTGTTCTTGATAAAACAAAAGTTTGAAGCCTTTGAAAGGTTCAAAGAATTCAGAAATGAAGTAGAGAAATAACTTGGAAAGAGTATTAAAATACTTCGATCGGATCGAGGTGGTGAATACCTGAGTCATGAGTTTCTAGATTATCTGAGGGACAATGGTATATTGTCTCAATGGATTCCGTCGTATACACCACAACTTAATGGTGTATCTGAGAGGCAAAATCTGACCTTGTTTGACATGGTCAGGTAAATGATGAATCATACGAATCTTCCCAAGTCTTTTTGGGGCTATGCACTTCAGACAGTTGTTTACTTATTAAATATAGTCCCGACCAAGGTAGTCTCTACTACTCCATATGAGATATGGGCTAGTAAGAAACCTAATTTATCTTACTTGAAGATATGGGGTGTCTTATTTATGTGAAGCGGACTGTGTCAGACAAATTGGATGCTAAGTCTAATAAATGTCTATTTATTGGATACCCTAAGGAAACGAGGGGTTACCAATTCTTTCATCCCTTGGAACAAAAGATGTTTATTTCAAGGAATGCTATGTTTCAAGAGAAAGAGTTTCTCTTGCAAGAAAATAGTGGGAGTGTCGTTGAACTTGAGGAGGTTCAAGAGACTCTATTAGACATTGAAGAGATACCTGGTCAAGCACGTTGACTGATGACTCATAGTGATGAGACATCGGCTGAACCTATTGTGACACCACATCTTCTTAGATCTGGTAGGACACGCAACATTTCTGAGAGATATGGATTTCTCATAAGTGAATCAAACGACGTGTTACTCATTGACGATGAAAAGCCTACCAATTATGAAAAAGTTCTAAAAAGTTCGGAAAGGGACAAATGGCTTGAAGCCATGAAGTCATAAATGGATTCCATGTATGAAAATCAAGTTTGGAACTTGGTTCATCCACCTGAAGGCATAAAGCCTATAGGGTTCAAGTGGGTTTTCAAGAAGAAAATCGACATGAATGGTAATGTGATTACCTATAAGGCTAGATTGGTGGCAAAAAGTTATCGTTAAAAGCAAGGTGTTGATTATGATGAAACCTATTCGCCTGTTGCTATGCTTAAATCCATTCGGATGCTCCTGGCCATAGTGGCTCATTATGATTATGAGATATGGTAGATGAATGTGAAAACAACTTTCTTTAATGGAAACCTACTCGAGGACGTGTATAGGATACATCATGAGAGTTTCACATCGGTTGATAAAACCAAGGTATGCAAATTGCGACGGTCCATATATGGATTGAAGCAAGCATCCAGGAGCTGGAATATCCATTTTGATGAGACAATCAAAAGTTTTGATTTCTCACAACATCCCGACAAACCTTGTGTGTACAAGAAGGTTAGTGGGAGTGTAGTCATGTTCCTAGTATTATATTTCGATGACATATTACTTATAGGAAACGATGTTTCTATCTTACAGTCAGTTAAGATTTGGTTGTCCAAAACATTCTCCATGAAAGACCTGGGAGAAGCAACCTACATCCTCGGGATTAAAATCTATAGAGATAGATCTAAACAGTTGCTTGGTCTTTCGCAGTCTACATACATAGACCGAGTGCTAAAAAGGTTTAGCATGTCAGAATCCAAGAAAGGTTTCCTACCCATCAGGCATGGGATACACCTTTCGAAGTCTATGTGTCCACGCATAGAAGACGAGAGGATTTGCAAGAGTTAAATTCCCTATTCATTCGCAATAGGATCTATCATGTATGTTATGTTATGTACGAGGCCCAATCTATCATATGCTCTGAGTGTCACGAGTAGATACCAGTCTGATCCAGGAATGGATCATTGGGTGGCTGTAAAGATGATTCTTAAGTACTTAAGAAGGACTAAGGATGTGTTCCTAATATATGGAGAAGGGGACATGGTGATACGCAGGTATATGGATGTCAGCTTCCAGACAGACAAGGATTATTCTAGGTCTCAGTATGGGTATGTGTTCACCATGAATGGAGGCACAATAAGTTGGAAAGGTTCCAAGTAAAACACTATAGCGGATTCTGCCATTGAGGCAAAAAAAATTGCAGCTTTGGAAGTAGCAAAGGAAGCGGTTAGGATTAAGAAGTTTGTCTTTGAACTTGATGTGGTCTCATTAATGATCCAAACATGTGCTTCGCAGCTATCATTTGATCAGAGAGGTCATTAGTAGGAAGGAAATACAAATCGAGAAGATTCCCATTGAAAGGAACTTAGTGGATCCTTTAACTAAGACATTACCTCAATGTAAGTTTGAGGGTCATGTTAGAGCTTATGGTATTGGATACCGTAGCGATTGACATTAGGCCAAGTGGGAGTTTGTTAGTAATATATGAGAGACGTCTTAAGGTGATCGCCTTATGTTTGTACTATTTATATGATAAATGAAGATTCACTATTTGAGTATACATATTTTTATTATTTGATTAGATCTAAAACTCATTTACTGAATGTCCACGATATGATTCATAACATGAGAGAATTTGTGATTGGATCACAACTAGTGAGTATTGTTGGTGCAGTAGGCACCTAAGTCGAACCTGAGTTTCGATTATAGCAAACGATACAAAGTTAAGCTCATGTCGTTATCTCACGAGCTGAATCGAGTGTGCAGTAAAGTGCTATAGCTGGAGCTAAGGGCTAGCAACACCCGGAGGAAGCCACGGTGGTCGGGCGACACTCGAGTGACTTCGGAGGGAGCTGAAGGAATCGAGTGGAAGGCCGGAAGCAAAAGCGACATGGTAAGTATCGAGGTAAGCTCGTGTGTGTGAGCGTAAGTGAGGTCGTATCCTCCTTACGGGGATGGTCTTAAGCGTAGATCCGACCAAAGACATCCCATCGATGGTCTAGGTCGAGATCAGACGGTCGAGGGCTGTCAAAATAATGTTTTATTTGAGTTAACTTTGACTTGCAGCAAGCATCGATCATTGCCGACTTGGAGGACTCATAATCGTCGATCGATCATTGCGGGAGGTCGATTACTCGGATGCTACCATCGATCGGATGATGATGGCCATCAGTCGACTGATGGTCAATGATCATCTTCGAGGAGTCAAGGCTTATCACCCCATTTCAAGGAGATTGGTGCTCAATTGTGATTGGCTAGGGTTCCTCTCGAAAAGGGGCTCAAAGGCTATAAAAGGAGGGTCAATCCTAGGGTTTCTTTATCAATTCCAAGCTTCCAAAAGCCTCCGCAAAGCTACAACTCTCCGACAACGAAGTCTTTCTTTTCTGACGTCTAGGTTTAATTTTCTTTATTTTTTGTACGTCGGTATTAGCTTTATATCAGTTGTTTATTTACTTGTTTCGGAGCTTTTATCGTATACAAGGAGAGGGGGAGTGTCCCTCTACCTCAAGGTTTTGTTCCTTCTTGTATCGATTAACTCCTACCTCTAACGAGGAGGAGTTCGTTTAGTGTTTTGCCCTCCGTGCGTGGTCAAGGACCACTAGGGCCTTGGAGTAGTAGCCGAAAGCTACGAACCAAGTAAAATATTTGTCTTCTCTTTTTATTACTTATCTTTTTCGCTGCAAATTAATTATCTACTCGGTTTTTATACGAACGAACAAAAAGAATGTTTTAACAATATTCACCCCCCTCTAGCGTTTCAAATCGATCCAACAATTGGTATCAGAGCCGGGGGTTGCTAAGATTTTGTGAAACCACCAATCTAGCCATTTTACAGATTTTTTATTTTTTTTAATTCTGTTTTATCTCTTTTTGTTAGATTTTCTTCCGCACTACTAATCCAAGACGCAAGTCTTGGTACTTTTGTGTGTTTTTGTCGTTGCTAGATTTTCATTTTAGTCTCCTTGTTTTTTGTTCCAATGGCCCATCTCGAGGGTTTTAGCACCCTTTGACCTCCGTTTTACAATGGAGATGATTTCTGTTACTGGAAAGGTCGGATGGAATGCTTTCTCAAAACCCAAATCGATATGTGGATCATAATCCAAACGGGTTTCACACTTCCGACTAATGAAGTGGGTGAATCCTTGGGTTATGATCAATAGACCATTGCGACAAAACGACAAGTCGAAGACGATGCCAAGGCAACACAAATCCTCCAATGCGGCTTATCCAAGGAGGAGTTAAATCGCGTTGGCCCCTTCATCAGCGCAAAGGACCTATGGACAAAGCTAGTGGAGCTACACGAAGGGACCGATGAAGCCAAGGTATGTAAGCGCGACCTTCTATTTAATAAATTATATAATCTAAAAATGCAGGAACATAAAATGACAACGCAACTCCACGCTCACGTCCAGGTCATAGTCAACAATCTACACGCAATCGGGCAAAAGGTCGAAAACCGCGACCTTATATGGTATGTCCTAAACTCCTTTCCGAGGACTACCTTGTGGGGATCCATGGTCGATGCCTACAAGGTCTCCAAGGATCTCTCTAAACATAGATTAGATGAACTTTTTTCTGATTTCGAACTTCATGAGCAGTCTAACTCGGAACCCGAGAAAGGTATAGCACTATTTGCAGGTTTAAAGAAGAAAACCGCCAACAAGCCACCCCCGAAGGAAGAAGAGGATGAGTCCGATTCATAGGTCGACTCGGAAATGGAGGCCGAACTAGTCAACCTAGTTCGGAGGATAGTCAAGGGTCGAAAATGAGCCGTCACTCGACCCAACGAAGGTAAGCCTAAAAGTTCAAACATAAGATGTTATGAATGCAACAGGTTTGGACACATTAAGTCCGAATGCCCAAAACTCAAGAGCAAGGCACCAAAACACAAAAAGGCACTTAACGCTACTTGGGAAGAAGCTTCCGAGGAAGAAGATAATGATCGAGTCCTCATGGCTAAACTGGTGGAATCAGAGACGAAGTCGGAACCGGAACTTGAATCAGAAACTGAAGACGAGTCGGACTGCGAAGCACTATTCAAGACGAGCCACGGATACGCATCCGGTTCAAAAGATACACTCAAGGTAAGTCGGTCTCTTATTACTACACTTTCTAGTGCAATTAAGTTTTTAAATAAAAAGTTAGCTAAGTCCGAGTCCAAGGTCGAGACCCTGGTTGAGGAAGTTAAACTCCTCAAACACGAGGTCTCCCTAACCTCTTCGACTAGTCGAGTTCAAGAGAAGGACTCAACTCGGGTTGAAAAACTCAAAGTTGAGAACTCACTCTTGAAAAGTCAAGTCAAAGATCTTAGGAATACGTTGGAAAGGTTTACTTTGGGATCCAAAGGACTTGACCTCCTACTTGGATCGCAAAGGGCCGTGTACAACAAGACCGGGCTAGGGTTTAGCTCAAACACGACCAATAAGTCGTATATGTCGATTGTAAGTCGACATAAAAAATGTGTCCAAGCATGGGTCCCCAAGACCACCTTGATTTCAAACTTATTTCAAACCAGTACTGGGTTCCCAAGGACCAAATCCACTATGTGGAGAGACCGAATCGATTCAACGGTCCAGGGGGAGCTAGTACGAAATTTGTTTGTGTTTTAACTTAGAAATTGCATGCTTAGGTTTTTATTTAGTTTGATTTTTCTTTTTTTTAGAATGGTTAGATAGGACTATAACTCATCAATACTTGATAACATAGTACCAGGACGCGATGAGATGATAGTATGCTAGGAAAGCAGAGTCTTGTGTATTCGAGCTAGATAAGGCGTATCTAGTTCGGTGCACTCGACCGAGCGGAACTAGCTGAAGCTACCTCTCCGTATCCTAGACTAGTTAGACCAGGAAGTGGTCTTTGGTGAGTCAAGTCTCTATTTTCTTGAAAATGGCTTTGTCTAAGGAAGTGGTCGTTGTTCCGATCAAAGAAGGCCTCTGTGCCTCGCCACGACCTGGAAGCCATGATCATGAAAAAGTGACTTGATGAGCCTAAGGTTAAATCCGAATCTAACGCAAGGTTGACCAGTGTTTAAGTCATTAAATTTAATTCAACTAAAATTGGAAGTCATCTCACAAGAACATATAGGATTAACATGTTTGATCATGTAGACATGGGTGAGATGATTTAGGTTAATAATTTTCAACCAATTTTTAATAAATCCAATATCCGATCCAACTACCTTGCGTGTAGGATCAATGGATGTTGGACAGTGGTTGCTCCCGACACATGACCGGGGATCAACTCAAGTTTTCGATGCTTCGATTCAAACGACAAGGATCGGTAGCCTTCAGAAATAATGGCAAGCTCAAAATCATCGGATCAGGTGATATTGAGCTTAACTCAAATTTTGTCATTCAAAACATTTTATTAGTAGAAAATTTTCAATATAATCTTCTCAGTGTAAGCCAATTGTGTGATAATAACTATAATGTCATATTTCTAGAAAATGAATGCGTAATTAATACAAATGAAACCTCTAAAAAAATTCTTAAAGGGACTAGAAATAACAACATTTACACTATCAACTTAATTAACTCCTCAACTAAGTGTCTTATGACACGGCAAGAGGAATCATGGTTGTGGCACCGACGTCTCGGTCACTCACACCCAAGACTCATCCACAAGATGAGTCAGAGTGATTTAGTCAGAGGTTTGCCTAACCTCAACAACTTGGATAATAAAATATGTAATGCTTGTCAACAAGGTAAACAATCTAGGACACAACATCAACTAACTAGTCAAGAACGAACCAAAAGTGAGCTTGAGCTCCTACACATGGATCTATTTGATTCACACGGAGCTAAGTCACTTAACGGAAGTAAATTCTATTTAGTCATTATTGATGACTACTCTAGATTTACTTGGGTTAGGTTCATCAAACACAAAAGTGATACCCTAGATCAATTAATCAACCTATTTAAGTTAATAGAAAATCAACAAAGCATTAAAATCAAAAGACTTAGGACTGATCATTGTGGTGAATTCGACAACCATAGGTTTACAGAATTCTATAACCTAAATGGATACCACCATGAGTTCTCTTGCCCTAGAACTCCACAACAAAATGGCCTAGTAGATGCAAAAATAGAACCCTACAAGAAGCTGCTAGGACAATGCTTAATGAGTATAACCTACCTGATAGGTTTTTGGCGGAAGCCGTGAGTACGGCGTGCTATGTCCAGAATAGGATCCTTATGGTAAAGAGGCACCTTAAGACCTCATACGAGATTTATCACGATAAAATACCTAACATCAAGTACATTAGGGTATTTGGGTGTAAGGTACATATCCTAAACACTAAAGATTACCTAAGAAAATTTACATCCAAAACCACGACTAGAATCTTTCTAGGATACTCGACTACAAGTAGAGCTTATAGAGTATATAACATGACACCCTTAGAGTCGAGGAAACTATCAATATAGTATTCGATGAAGGACACGAACCTACAAAACCCTCGGCAACCCCAATTAGCGAGCCGATTCATACTAGACCTAACTCTGATCTGGAGATCAGGTCTAGTGTTAATCCTAACCTAAGTCAACCAAGTCACTCTATTGATCAAGTGATAGATGACTCCAACCAAACTAGAACTCAAACAAGCCATCCTATGGATCAAGTTGTAGACTCAAATCCAAATCCAACTAGGACTCAAACGAATCATCCTATCGACCAAGTGATAGGTGATCCAAGTCTAGGAGTTCTAACTAGAGCCTCATACAGAAATCTTAGTCAAATATCTTTGATTTCTAAAATTGAACCCAAAACTATTGACCAAGCTCTTCTTGATCCCGATTGGATTATTGCAATGCAAGAAGAGTTGGCTCAATTCACTAGGAACGAAGTATGGGAATTAGTACCACCACCTAAAGATAAAACAATCATTGGAACAAGGTGGGTGTTTAGAAATAAAATTGATGATAAAGGTGAAGTAGTTAGAAATAAAGCTAGACTAGTTGCTAAAGGGTTTAGTCAAGTCGAAGGTTTAGATTACGACGAGACCTATGCCCCAGTAGCAAGATTACAGTCCATTCGAATGCTATTAGCACATGCAGCACATCGAGGATTTAAATTGTTTTAAATGGATGTGAAATCTGCATTTTTAAATGGATACATTAAAGAAGAAGTTTATGTTAGTCGACCCCCCGGTTTTGAAAGTTTAGACAAACCCGATCATGTCCTTAGATTAAAGAAAGCTCTTTATGGACTTAAACAAGCTCCGCGAGCTTGGTACGAGAGACTCTCGATTTATCTTAAGTCCAAAGGCTTTAACCAAGGTGTAGTTGACCCAACCCTTTTCGTAAAAACCTTAGGTAAAGTCATATTCATAGCCCAAATCTACGTAGATGATATTATTTTCGGAACCACCAACTCAATCCTACTAAATGAGTTTATTTCACTTATGGAAAGTGAATTTGAAATGAATTTAGTAGGCAAATTAAGTTTCTTCTTAGGATTACAAATTAAACAAACTAAAGATGGAATATACCTACATCAACGCAAATATACTAGGGAATTAATTAAATGCTTTGGAATGCAAGACGCTAAAATTATTAATACCCCAATGGCAACTAATGTTAATATAGAAGAAGATGTAATTGGAAACCCAATTGATTTAAAATATTATAGGAGCATAATAGGGAGTCTCCTTTACTTAACTGCAAGCCGACCTGATATCTTATTTGCAGTGAGTATGTGCGCAAGGTTTCAAACCTGTGCCAAGGAGTCTCACCTAACTCTAGTCAAGCGTATCCTTAGATATCTAAAGGGTACACTTAATGTCGGTATTTGGTATCCTAGATCTACCGAGTTCGAACTAACCGACTACTCCGATTCGGACTATGCCGGTAGTAAGCTCGATAGAAAGAGCACGAGTGGTTGTTGTCAACTTCTCGGCTCGAGTCTAGTGAGTTGGTGCAGTAGGAAGCAACACTGTGTTGCCTTATCTACCACCGAAGCCGAATACATCGCGATGGGTGAGTGTGTCACTCAACTTCTTTGGATGAAGCACACTCTCCGCGACTTTAAGTTAGACTTTACGAATACTAAACTTCACGTAGATAACATTAGTTCAATTAATCTTACTAAGAATCCGATATGTCACTCTAGGACCAAACATATAGAGGTCAAACACCATTTCATTCGAGAACATGTGGCCAACGGAGCCATACAACTTGAATATGTCGAATCAAAGTCTAACTTAGCAGACCTATTTACTAAACCCCTACCCGAAGCCGAATTTAGTCTATTAAGATGAAAATTGAGCATGTGCGTAGTAGAATAGGGACTTCCAAATTATATTTTCTTACTACTATTTCTTAAATTTCATTTTTATGGAACTAGCATAGGACATACCTTAAATATCATGCACCTATAGATTTAAGGAGCCAATACATCTCACAACACATAGGACTAATGTGTTTGTGTACTTAGCCACGTAGATGGGCGTGAGATGTTAGGACCTTACTCCTGGTTCCAGATGTAGAGCTAGTGCATCGCCATGAACCACGAAGTATAATCGCATATACATACTAAGACTCGACGGGTGGTTGATCTTTTATATCATTCAAGCCAAATATGAGTCCAACATTTTATAGATGAACTTATTTTCAGTATATTATTTTCAAAATAATGTGGACACATGCTTGGACTTTAAATTTAACACTTATTTTTGTTTTCCACACACCCTCACTCTTTTCCATATATGGCAAAGGGGAGAAAAAGGCCAAAGTTTAGGGTCAAGCCAAAGTTTAGGGTCAAATTTTTCCATAAGTTTTGAAAACTTATTAAAGGACAAGTTAATGTAATTCTTAACTTAAACTTATTTGTGCCATCAACGTTTTACCTATTTTTAAACATTATGCCCTTAATGTTTTACTTAAGGGGGAGAAAGGGCCAAGTTAAGAAAAACTCTTAGCAAACATTTTACTTAGGCGAACTTTAAGTAATGTTATTTTCTTAAAGCAACAATCAAAGGGAGGATTAAGGTCTTTCTTCATGACTCACCCTCGGTCGAGGGAGAGGTTTCCAAGGGGAGTACTTGAAGAAATTCTTACTACTCCAACTTAATCTTCTTTATTTTTGTTTGTTTCTAATGCACATTATTCTTCATGCTTGCTATTTACTTAACTTTGTATGTGGGTTTGCCATAAATCAAAAGGGGAGATTGTTAGTGCAGAGGCACCTAAGTCGAACTGAGTTTTGATTATAGCAAGCGATACAAGTTAAGCTCATGTCGTTATCTCACGAAATGAATCAGTGTGCGAAGATTGCTATAGCTAGAGCTGAAGGCTAGCGACACCCGGAGGAAGCCGCGGTGGTCGGGCGACACTCGAGTGACTTCGGAGGGAGCCGAAGGAATTGAGTGGAAGGCCGGAAGCAAAAGCGACATGGTAAGTATCGAGGTAAGCTCGTGTGTGCGAGCGTAAGTGAGGTCATATCCTCCTTACGGGGATGGTCTTAAGCGTAGATCCGACCAAAGACATCCCATCGATGGTCTAGGTCGAGATCGGATGGTCAAAGGTCATCGAAATAATGTTTTCTTTGAGCTAACTTTGACTTGCAGCAAGCATCGATCATTGCCGGCTTGGAGGACTCGGCCGCGATCAATCACGATCGTATCGAGGTCGCTCGGTGATGCTGCCATCAGTCTACTGATGATGGCCATCAGTCGACTGATGATGGCCATCAGTCGACTGATGGTCAATGATCAGCTTTGAGGAGTCAAGGCTAATCACCCCATTTCAAGGAGATTGGTGCTTAATTATGATTGACTAGGGTTCCTCTCGAAAAGGGGCTCAAAGGCTATAAAAGGAGGGCCAATCCTAGGGTTTCTTTATCAATTCCAAGCATCCAAAAGCCTCCGCAAAGCTACAACTCTCCGACAACAAAGTCTTTCTTTTCCGACTTCTAGGTTTAATTTTCTTTATTTTTTGTACGTCGGTATTAGCTTTATATCAGTTGTTTATTTACTTGTTTCGGAGCTTTTATCGTATACGAGGAGAGGGGGAGTGTCCCTCTACCTCAAGTTTTTGTTCCTTCTTGTATCGATTAACTCCTACCTTCAACGAGGAGGAGTTCGTTTAGTGTTTTGCCCTCGGTGCATGGTCAAGGACCACTAGGGCCTTGGATGTTAGTGAAAGCCCTAGAGCCAATCATGTGATGATTGTTGTATGGACTTTATTGTATCATATTCCTATTTATAAAGGCATGGTTATTATATTTACTTGTATTGGTGCCAAATAACTAAATATAATAATGTCCTTGAGTAGTAGGTTCTTATCTATATCAATCGATTGGTTGAATCGATAATGAGATGATATAAAGAACACTACTCTTAATCATTCCTAGTCGAGTATTAACATTCAGGGACAATGTTAATGCGTAGAGACTAGCATGTAGGTCAACAAGATGACTTGATCTCACAAGTCATGGATATGAGATATCATGTTGACACATGGGTATGCATTGGAGAATGTATACTGAATGACCCGCCATGAGAAAGTATCATGGATCGTTATATGAGTGTCATATACTTTCTCATGTGGCTATTAGTATGACTATTAGTCCTTAGACCTGAAGTCACCATGGTTCCCTACATAAGGAGTTGCATACTTTGGATTCGTCAAACGTCACCCGTAAATGGGTGGACTATAAAGGCGATTACTGGGTATGTAACGAATTATGCGGAGGGATGTGAGTGATGTAGATGAGATCTATCCCTCCTATATGACGGGGGTGACATCGATATTCTTGATAGAGTGAGACCACGAAGTGCATGGCCATGCCCAAATGAGTCAATATGAGATATTGAGCTCATTTGATTAGAGTGAGTCTACTTGGAGTTCAAGATTTAGATTGTACCGAGGATGACACGGTCTATGCCTCGATTGGTCAATCTAGATGTTAAGGATAGAGGGACATTGTCACATATTGTGAGAGTCACAATTAGTAGTCACAAAGGTGATGTTGGAGCTCAACATTCTTGTAACTTGGGTAGCAATGATGTGTTGCTAGATACCGCTCATTGCTTATGGTCCTAAATCGGTTTAGGGACATTGCCAACGTTACAAGAACCTATAGGGTCACACACATAAGAGCAATTAGATGGAGATTAGGTTCATATGATGAACCATGAGGATTAGGTTCATGGGATGAACCAAATTGGATTAAGAGTAATCCAAATTAGACTAATTGAGTTAGACTCAAGTTGATTCAAGTGTTGAATGAGTCTAATTGAGATTTGATTCATCAAATCAATTTAAATTAATGAATAGAGATTCATTATATTAAATTGACTTGAGTCAAGTGGTTAGATTTGATCAACCATGGGAGATTAGAGGTCAAGTTTGACTTGACTTGAGAGGGAAGATGAAAGGTCAAGTTTGACATGACCAAATGCCATGTCATGATGATGACTAGGCATGGCCGGCCAATGATGGTGCTCCACATCATCATTGACTTGGTCAATTCGTGCCACATCATGAGGGAGACCAAGGGTCATGGGAGTTACATGCATGCATGTAACCCCCCCTCCATGAAGTGGCCGGCCACTTAGGGGTTATGGGTGGTGAATTCATTTGGTGAGTTACTCTCATTACTTCATCTTCAACCTTGGAACCTTTTCTCTCAAGCTCTCCCTCTCCCATCCCTCTCTTTGGCCGAACCAACCAAGGAGTGCTAGCACACTCAAGGTTGAGTTCTCTCCACCTATTGCTTGTGTGGATACCATAGAGGAGTGTGCACTTGACACTCTCGAGTTCCGGCAAACTTTTGGACGAGCGGGATAAGCGAAGGGCGTCGCTACGAGGGTAACGTTCTAACCTCTTAGATCTAAGGTAGATCTAGGATTTCTGTAAGCACATACATGTAATTATAATTTTTATACTTCGCACAGATCCGTGGCCGAGGCTTCCAAGGGTTTCCGCAACGCAAAAAGCGGTTTTTGCGGCTCGGAAAAACCCAACAGTGGTATCAGAGCCACGTGCGAAGCATGTATGTGTTTCGTTTTTGTAGTTTTTATATTAGATATAAAAATTACAGATTTATATGTTTCTGTAAATTTTCTTATTTTATAGAATTTTTGGGTATTTTTCTCGTAGAGTCGAAGCAACGAGTGTTGGGACACTCGTGCATCGAGAAAAACTCTCGAATCGTGAGTTCTCACTTTAGGTTTTGGGACAGCGACTTAAGTCACTGTAAGATCATTGTAGGGACACTCACAAGTTTATTTTTGCAGTAGGGCTGCCTATCCCCGAAAGGGACCATGTCCCACGATCGCGCCCGGAAACCGCTTAGCGGGACCGTTACAGAGAGTTGACTCATAAATTCAAAATAAATTAGGAAAAATTATATAAATTTCTGTAAAAATATATAATTTAGAATTATGTATAATTCTGTGATTGTCATGGCCCAATAACCCAATTGGATTGGATTATGTGTGTTGTAATTCATAATACGGCCTGCGTGCTGTTTTGTGGTTGTGCGTGTTGTAAAGTGTTTGCGACTGCCGTGCACCTATTCTTTAATATTCTAGTTGTAAATAGTTTTAGACTCGAATGTAACTCGAGTTTCGTATTTGTAATGTACAAAAATGGAGCGGTGGAAAGTCCACTTGAAGACGAGCTTACGAGAAGGGTGACGACGACACATGGCGGTCAAAGGAAGCGCTTGGAGAAGCTGCTAGCCTTAGGTAGACCGTCTGATCTTCTCATTGGCTTGAGAAGATCGTAGTAGGGCCATGACTATATCACATTTAATTATATATATATATATATGTTGATATATATATATATATATATATTTAATTGATTTTTGCTTGTATGTATGTATGATGCGCTAGTAGAATAATTAATGTATGTATATGATGCATGCTAGGTTAATTTTCTTGTATGTATATGATGCATGCTAGAATAATTAATGTATGTATATGATGCATGCTAATATAGGATAATAAAGGCCTAAATGCGTATAAGATACACATTACGATTAGATTAGATCATAATCGAATCAACTCGAAAATGCCTACCGAGCCTTGATACCCATCACTACCTCGATCATTTGTCGTTGTTGAATCTGCCAAAGCAGAGCAACACATATTATCTTGGTAGGGTGCGGAGGGACAATCTTGGTCCCGCCTATCACGACTCGGGTTAGAGTAAGCTCAATTAGATTGAGCAAAACTAGTTAACTCAATTGGATCGAGTAGAACTATAGGCATATTCCAATCGTTGGAAAGATAGGTTAAGATCGCATTTACACTAAATCTTGGGCGATTTAGCCAAAGCTAACTCAAGGTCTTTTGTAAATGTGGGTCTTAATCCTATAAACAAGAGTTGCATAGAGATGTAATCGGTAATGTGTTACCCACCGATCGTACTAAATCTTGGGCGATTTAGCCAAAGCTAACTCAAGGCTTAGTATGATGTGGATCTTGTCCCACAAGAATTATAGCTAGTTTGTTTGAATCTAATAATGTGGTTTGACCACATCCATAACTTGATTCTACAAAATTCCTATAATTCAGTGGGAGCATCATTTGATTAAAGGCCTAATTAAATGATAAAAGGAATATGATATTAATTCTCTGCATTGTATGTTGTAGATAACTATGTCGACAACCACGAACACTCTCTCTCTGCGATCCGTCCTTGAGAAGGACAAGCTCAATGGAGCAAATTTCCTGGACTGGTACAGGAACTTGAGAATTGTTCTCACCCAAGAAAGGAAGTTGTACGTCCTGGAGCAGCCCATTCCGGAGGCACCTCCTGCCAATGCCTCGCGAGCTGACAAAGATGCTTACAAGAAGCATCAAGATGATGCATTAGATGTGTCATGTCTAATGCTTGCGACCATGAACTCTGAGCTTCAGAAGCAACACGAGTTCATGAATGCTTATGATATGGTTGGACATCTTCGTCAACTATATCAAGGACAAGCTAGGCATGAGAGATATGAAGTCTCTAAGGCATTATTTGGGTCCAAAATGCAAGAAGGGACTCCCGTAGCTACATATGTACTCAAGATGATTGGGTACGTAGAAAACCTACAAAGGCTGGGATTCCCACTTGGCCAAGAGCTGGCCACTGACCTAATCTTGCAATCTTTGCCACAAGCCTTCAATCAATTTGTCATGAATTATAACATGAATGAAATTGATAAGCCATTGCCTGAAATGCTCAGCATGTTGAGAACTGCTGAGCTTAACCTTAAGAAGGGTAAATCTGACACCATTTTGATGGTGCAGAAGAAGAAAGGCAAGGGCAAGCCTAAAGGTAAGGGAAAATCCCAAGCCAAGGGCAAAGGCAAAGAACTTAAACCCAAAGGAGGGGTAGCCAAGGAAGGGGCTTGCTTCTTCTGCAAGGAAGCAGGACACTGGAAGCGTAACTGCAAGGCATACCTGGAAGATCTTAAGAAGAAGAGAAGTGAGACTTCTACTTCAGGTATAAATGTTATAGAAGTCAATCTATCTATTTCTTCATCATGGGTATTAGATACGGATGTGCATCTCACATTTGTACCAATGTGCAGGTGAGAAATAGCAAGCATTGACAAAGGCGAGGTGGACCTACGAGTAGGCAATGGAGCAAGGTTCTTCTTACTTATGATCTATCTACGCCCTCTGGGCTTGTACTAGAATTAGATGAATGTTGTTATGTGCCTGCCTTAACTAAGAACATCATTTCAATTTTTGTTTGGACAAGAAAGGTTTTTCATTTATAATAAAGAACAAATGTTGTTCGGTTTATTTAAATGATATGTTCTATTGTAGTGCACCTCTAATGAACGGACTCTACTTTCTAGACTTAGAGAGCCCTATCTATAACATAAGTACCAAGAGGTTCAAGTCAAATGAGTTGAACCAAACCTATCTCTGGCATTGTCG
Source organism: Wurfbainia villosa (assembly GCA_025175895.1). Taxonomy (NCBI): domain Eukaryota; kingdom Viridiplantae; phylum Streptophyta; class Magnoliopsida; order Zingiberales; family Zingiberaceae; genus Wurfbainia; species Wurfbainia villosa. The sequence goes on along the minus strand of CM046004.1, from coordinate 50,634,120 downwards.
CTTAGGTCACATAAATGAGAGTAAACATCTCAGCTCCATAAGGATGGGCTGCTAGACTCATTTGATTTTGAATCATATGAGACATGCGAGTCTTGCCTTTTAGGCAAGATGACCAAGACTCCCTTTAGTGGACATAGCGAAAGAGCAACAGATTTGTTAGGACTTATACATAGTGATGTATGTGGTCCTTTCAATGTTGCTGCTAGAGGTGGTTACAGGTACTTCATTACATTTACTGATGACTTCAGTAGATATGGTTATGTGTATCTTATGACACATAAATCTGAATCCTTTGAAAAGTTCAAAGAATTCAAGAATGAAGTACAAAACCAGCTTGGCAAGAGTATTAAGATACTTCGATCAGATCGAGGTGGTGAATACCTTAGCCATGAGTTTCGTGACTCTCTAGCTGAGTGTGGGATTCTATCCCAACTCACTCCTCCTGGAACACCACAGTGGAATGGTGTATCCGAAAGGATGAATGGTTACATATTGGATATGGTACTATCTATGATGAGTCACAGCATCTTCCTATATCCTTTTGGGGATATGCTCTGACACAAGACCTTTACCCTTAACCGTGTACCATCCAAGGCTGTGGTAAAGACACCATATACGATATGGATAGGGAAAAATCCCAAGATGTCTTTTATGAGGATTTGGGGTTGTGAGGCTTACGTTCGACGTCAAGTCTCAGACAAACTGGGACCCAAATCCGATAGGTGCTATTTTGTTGGATATCCCAAGGATACAAAGGGATATTACTTCTACATTCCCAGTCAGCACAAAGTGTTTGTGGCAAAGACTGGGGTTTTTCTAGAAAGGGATTTTGTTTCTAGAAAAACTAGTGGGAGTACCTTCGATCTTGAAGAAATTCAAGATAAGGACCATAGAACTGAGGCCTTGATGGAGGTTGAACAGGAACCACAAAGTGTTGTGGGTGATGAGGTTGTTGCACAAAGAGTTGTGGAACAACCACCTGTTCAAGTAGACCTACCTCTTCGCAGTCGATAGGGAGTGCGTCGTCACCGAGAGATACTCATTTCTCTTGTCTGACCATGATGACGTTATGCTCATTGAGAATGAGCCTACCTCCTATCAGGAAGCTGTGATGAGCCCAGATTCTGAGAAATGGCTAGACGCCATGAGATCCGAGATGGAATCCATGTACACTAACCAAGTATGGACTTTGGTTGATCCACCTGAAGGGGTCAAACCCATTGGGTGTAAGTGGGTCTTTAGGAGAAAGACTGACATGGATGGACTTACGCATACTTATAAGGGCCGATTGGTGGCTAAAGGTTTCAAGCAAATTCATGGTATTGACGATGATGAAACCTTTTCTCCAGTGGCGATGTTTAAGTCCATTCGGATCTTGCTTGCTATTGCAGCATACCACGATTATGAGATCTGGCAGATGGATGTCAAAACCGCGTTTCTGAATGGAAACTTACTCGAGGATGTGTACATGACACAACCTGAGGGTTTTGTAGATCCACAACATACTGGGAAGGTATGCAAGCTGCAAAGGTCCATTTATGGGCTAAAGCAAGCTTCTCGGAGCTGGAATCTTCGATTCGATGATGCGATCAAACAGTTTGGTTTCATCAAGAATGAAGATGAACCCTGTGTCTACAAGAGGGTTAATGGGAACACAGTTGTGTTCCTTGTACTGTATGTGGATGACATACTACTCATTGGGAATGACATCCCTTCGCTACAGTCTGTGAAGACTTGGCTGGGGACGTGCTTCTCAATGAAGGACTTAGGTGAAGCAGCCTGTATTCTAGGCATCAAGATCTATAGAGATAGATCTAAGAGATTGCTTGGCCTAAGTCAGAGTACATACATTGACACGGTATTACTTCGGTTTGCCATGCAGAATTCCAAGAAAGGACTTCTGCCGATGTCACATGGTGTGAGTCTTTCGAAGACTCAAAGTCCCTCTTCTAGAGAGGAGAGAGACCGCATGGATAAGATCCCTTACGCATCTGCTATAGGATCTATCATGTACGCCATGCTGTGTACTCGTCCTGATGTCTCGTATGCCTTGAGCATGACGAGTAGATACCAGTCAGATCCAGGTGAGCGTCACTGGATAGCAGTCAAGAATATTCTTAAGTACTTAAGAAGGACTAAAGAATATTTCTTGATATTTGGAGGCGATGAGGAGCTAGCTATAAAGGGTTACAGCGATGCGGCTTCCAAACCCACTGTGATGATTATAGATCGCAAATCGAGGTTCGTGTTTTGCTTGAATAGGTAGCACTGTGAGCTGGAAGAGTTCCAAGCAGGACACAGTTATTGATTCTACAACAGAGGCCGAATATATCGGTGCTTCCATCTCATTCGTGAGATTGTCGATCGAGGAGATGTGAAGATTTGTAGAGTACCCACAGAGGCTAACATCGTAGATCCCTTGACCAAGGCTTTGTACGTAAAAGCATGATGGTCACACTAGGTCATTGGGTATTAGATACTACGGTGATTGGCACTAGTGCTAGTGGGAGATTGTTAGTGAAAGCCCTAGAGCCAATCATGTGATGATTGTTGTATGGACTTTATTGTATCATATTCCTATTTATAAAGGCATGGTTATTATATTTACTTGTATTGGTGTCAAATAACTAAATATAATAATGTCCTTGAGTAGTAGGTTCTTATCTATATCAATCGATTGGTTGAATCGATAATGAGATGATATAGAGAACACTACTCTTAATCATTCCTAGTCAGTATTAACATTCGGGGACAATGTTAATGCGTAGAGACTAGCATGTAGGTCAACAAGATGACTTGATCTCACAAGTCATGGATATGAGATATCAAGTTGACACATGGGTATGCATTGGAGAATGTATCTTGAATGACCCGCCATGAAAAGTATCATGGATCATTATATGAGTGTCATATACTTTCTCATGTGGCTATTAGTATGACTATTAGTCCTTAGACACAAGTCACCATGGTTCCCTACATAAGGAGTTGCATACTTTGGCGCCGTCAAACATCACCCGTAAATGGGTGGACTATAAAGCGATTCTTGGGTATGTAATCGAATTATGCGGGGATGTGAGTGATGTAGATGGGATCTATCCCTCCTATATGTGTGACATCGATATTCTTGATAGAGTGAGACCACGAAGTGCATGGCCATGCCCAAATGAGTCAATATGAGATATTGAGCTCATTTGATTAGAGTGAGTCTACTTGGAGTTCAAGATTTAGATTGAGAGGATGACACGGTCTATGCCTTGATTGGTCAATCTAGATGTCAAGGATAGAGGACATTGTCACATATTGTGAGAGTCACAATTAGTAGTCACAAAGGTGATGTTGGAGCTCAACATTCTTGTAACTTGGGTAGCAATGATGTGTTGCTAGATACCGCTCATTGCTTATGTTCCTAAATCGGTTTAGGGACATTGCCAACGTTACAAGAACCTATAGGGTCACACACATAAGAGCAATTAGATGGAGATTAGGTTCATATGATGAACCATGAGGATTAGGTTCATGGGATGAACCAAATTGGATTAAGAGTAATCCAAATTAGACTAATTGAGTTAGACTCAAGTTGATTCAAGTGTTGAATGAGTCTAATTGAGATTTGATTCATCAAATCAATTTAAATTAATGAATAGAGATTCATTATATTAAATTGACTTGAGTCAAGTGGTTAGATTTGATCAACCATGGGAGATTAGAGGTCAAGTTTGACTTGACTTGAGAGGGAAGATGAAAGGTCAAGTTTGACTTGACCAAATGCCATGTCATGATGATGACTAGGCATGGCCGACCAATGATGGTGCTCCACATCATCATTGACTTGGTCAATTGGTGCCACATCATGAGGGAGACCAAGGGTCATGGGAGTTACATGCATGCATGTAACCCCCCCCCCCCTCCATGAAGTTGCCGGCGACTTAGGGGTTATGGGTGGTGAATTCATTTGGTGAGTTACTCTCATTACTTCATCTTCAACCTTGGAACCTTTTCTCTCAAGCTCTCCCTCTCCCATCCCTCTCTTTGGCCGAACCAACCAAGGAGTGCTAGCACACTCAAGGTTGAGTTCTCTCCACCTATTGCTTGTGTGGATACCATAGAGTAGTGTGCACTTGACACTCTCGAGTTCCGGCAAACTTTTGGACGAGCGGGATAAGCGAAGGGCGTCGCTATGAGGGTAACATTCTAACCTCTTAGATCTAAGGTAGATCTAGGATTTCTGTAAGCACATACATGTAATTATAATTTTTATACTTCGCACGGATCCGTGGCCGGGGTTTCCGAAGTTTCCGCAACGCAAAAAGAGGTTTTTGTGGCTCGGAAAAACCCAACATTGGAGTAGTAGCCGAAGGCTACGAACCAAGTAAAATATTTGTCTTCTCTTTTTATTGCTTATCTTTTCCGCTTCAAATTAATTATCTACTCGATTTTTAAAAGAATGAACAAAAAGAAAGTTTTAACGCTATTCACCCCCCTCTAGCATTTCAAATCGATCCAACAAGTATCTCTACATTTGCAATTGTGATGTATCGGAATTATCCCTAGTCGATGAATTGATGGATTTGGACACCATCAATTCTGTCGAGACTAGTACGAGGTATACTCCTTGGTGTATCCAAGCAGCTGATTCTCATTGGCTGGAGACATTGTGTTGTCCGGAGTTAATCGTGGATGCTAGTTATGGTAACTAATTCATTGGAGTGATCAGCTATAAACTTCATATGGTTCTCTGCATATATAGGTATGTCAATGATGTTCTTACTGCAGCTTAAGTGCGATGTTCCTTTGACTTGAGGTATTCAAGTCATCTTGGTCATGAACACTTATGCTTTGACATCTTAAGCAAGCATCTCTGAGAAGATGTGGACCCGGGATTATTGGGCATAAGTCGAAGTGATCGAAGGTGTTTGAATAGACTATAAATGATTCACCACTCCTTGTGAGGAGATGTATACCCATGACCTCTCGTCGGATTGTTACTAAAGTCTTTGGCGAAAGTATTACATGTTTAGAGTAAGGTACTCTTGGATACATGTACAGTAACTAGAATCTGTAGGATGAGAAAATGATACTTGGGCTAGGTGTGACATAGTCAACCTAGTGGGGACTGATACTATAGACCATGTCCTAAACAAAGTGGGTATAAGATGCATTAAGGGAACGGGGCACGATTCATTGTAGCTACTGAACGGTTTTAGAAATAGTTCTGGATCAATTATTGATCTTTTCGGTTAATTGGGGATCATGATGTACTACTAGTGTCACTCATGATCGTTCAATAATTAATGGTTAATTATAGACGGCCAACATAAATCGAGAACCTATTTGGTCACATGCACAATGAGCATAATCTGAAGGATTTAAAATGAGCTTGAGAATTAGATTCTCAGACCGAGAGAAACTAGGTTTGGTTGGACCAAACAAGGATCGAGCATTAAATTGTTTCAGTCGCAATGGAAGCGTGGATGGGTCGTGTCTTATGAAGACATGATGGATGAACCAAATTGGTTTGGTTCTAATCCAATGGTAAAGAATAAACCAAAGGGGTTTGGTTTGTTTTAAACGAATGAACCAAAGTTGGTTCGGTTCGTTTTAACTTAAAATAGACCAACTCAATTCAGATTATTGTAACTTAAGTTATTGGATTGGGTTAACGGGTTTTGGTTGTGAACCAATAACCATTAGGAGAATGTGTTCTCTATAAAAACATGGCTTAAGGGTTTTTCGTGGATAAGTTTTGGTTGTTGGAAAAACCTAGCCGCCCAATCCTCTCCCTCTCTTGCCGCCGCCCAAGGTTTCCACGCCGCCCAACCTTTTACTGTCGTGCACCCTTGCTGTCAGCGTCCAGCTGCTGCCGGCCACTCCTCCGGCGACCAAGGGTTGGCTGACCATCCTCTTTGGCTGGCGCAACATCCTCCACCAAGCTGTCCAATTTTCTGGACAGCTTGTTTCCTTCTTGTTGGAGCGTCGTTTGGATGACGTTTGGAGCTCCGACAGTGGCTACCTTGCTGAGGATTTGATCTCCGATAATCCTCATAGGTGGAGGATGAAAGATTCGTCAAACGGTTGACAAATACCTCTCCGAAGAAGCGAGTTTTGGGGACTCATTTTTGAATCCGAATTTTGATTCGGATTGTGATCTTCTCTCGATCACATCGTCTTCGATACAAGGCTAGTGACTCATACGAAGACGAGGCTCGTGGCTTTGTGAAGTCATCTCGACCATACTCGGCGTGGATACGGATAGAGGCAATTCTAGTGAGAGTCACTCTGGTTGATGTCTTTCCCACTACACATGATACGTTAGGTATACGTAGAGTAATTTCCTTTTATTGCAAAAATTTGAAACTACGGTTATGTCTATACATGTTGCACTATGCATGCGTGTGGTGTGTGTAATGTAATAAATTAGATTTATTGCTTTTTATTTTCTTTCGTTGTGCACATGTTTACGAAACATGTTCGAACACACACTCGCCGCGGTGCCGGAAACCTAACACGTTGTGCTAGCAACCCTAGCAAAACGCCAAGAACACATGGAAGAAAAGAAGGAGAAGAAGGAGAAGGCTTCCTTGGCTTGCACGCCCAACACTCTTTTCCTTTCTAGCTTTCACGTTGAAAGAATTCTCAAGCCACCAAGCCATCAACTCCCTTATCTCCCAATGAATACTATGACACTTGGTATTCACTTTCAATGCATAAAACCTCTCATCTCCTCATCATGAATACCAAGGCCCTTGGTATTCTCTAGCTTGATTAATCACATTAATCATGCAAAGTGATATATGACTCTTGGATTTTCTGCATGATGAATCATCTTCCATGGTTTAACTTGAGTCTAACTCAAGTTCAACCAGCTTGAGTCAAACTCAAGTCTTGGCTATTTGTTCAATTGTTCTTTTAGTCAAACTAAAAGAAACCATCTCCAAAATATAATGTCATTTGTGTGTGACCCAATAGGCTCTTATAACATTGAAAATGTGTCTAAAACTATTTTAGATACATAAGCAATGAGTGGCATCTAGCAATACATCATTGCTACCCAAGCTACAAGAAAGTCGAGATCCGACAACCTTTCCATGACTATTATCATGTATGACGGTGTCCTTCTATCCTTGATGTTTTAGATCGATCAATGAGGCATAGACCGTGTCATCCCCTTATCGATCTTTATGTTTCTTGATCCCCAAGTAGACTCACTCAAACAAATGAGCTCAATATCTCATATTGACTCATTTGAGCTTGGTCATGCATTTCGTGGTCATACTCTATCAAGAGGCCAAAGATATCACTCCTATCATATGGGAGGGATAGATCCCATCTACATCACTAACATCCCTCTGCATAATTCGTTACATACCCAGTAATTGCCATTATAGTGCCCCTGTTATGGGTGATGTTAGACGATACCAAAGTACATAACTCTTTATGTAGGGAACTGTAGTGACTTCAGGTCTTAGGACTATTCATTCCAATAGTCACATGAGAAAGTATATGACACTCATATAACGATCCATGACACTTTCTCATGGTGGGTTAATTCAGTACATGTATTCTCCAATATATATACTCATGTGTCAATGTGATATCATATATCCATGACTTGTGAGATCAAGTCATCCATTGACCTACATGCTAGTCTCAATGTATCAATATATCCCTTTTTCTATTAATACAATACTTGACTAGGAATGTTTAAGTATAGTGTTCTCTAGAGCTTCTCATAATCAATTCTACCAATTGATATACTGTAGATTAGAACCTACTATTCAAGGACATTATTATATTTATTTAGCTGGCACATGAATAAAGTAAATATAATAATCAATGTTTGCCTGTTATTAATGAAATATGTTACATATGATCCCTAATCAATCATCTCATGATTGACACAAAGGGCTGACACTAACAGAGAAGGCTTCGATCAATGGAAGGCAAGGATTTAAAACTTTATTATGATGAGGGACTTCGAAGAATGGGCAACATTGATGGAAGGATTCAAATTTCTAAGAGAGCCTAAGGGAGGATTCCTCAATGTTAAAAAGTGGACCGAGGAACATGATGTGAGCAAAATGTATATGGTTTTAGAAGTAGTTTTTGCTCACATCTTGTTACATTTCATGTTAGTTTCAAGCATATGTTACTCTATTTTGCACACATTTCCTATTTTCTTGTTCGGAGGTCTGCTCGTTGGATTTTTGTGTGCAGGTTAGCATTTTGGGTTAAAAAGATGCACTTTCGGAGCAAAAGAAAGATATTTCGCAGCTAGACGCAGAGTGGGACTTGGCCAGGACATGTGGATTCACACAGTCATGCCCAATGGGTGAGATTAGCACCCCCAAGGTTGCACATGGCCTGGTCGTGTGGAAACACACGATCGTGTGGTGGCCCAACATATTTGTGCGACTAGGGCTTTTTCTGGATTTTATAGTGGTCCGAGGCGATGTCTATATATGGATGGCTCTGCGCAAACCCTAGGGGGGAGGCACAACAGCTAGGATGACACACAAAATCCCTAAAAAGCTTCAGTAACTCGCAACGAGGAGGAGGAACGTCGTCGGAGGTCCACGCCTTGCACTTCAACGCCGGAGAGAAGACCACGAAAGCATTGTAACTCTTTTTTCCTACATTTTATTCTTTATATATTCGAACATAAACATGCTTTTTGATTCTTCCTTCATATACATGGAGTAGTACTTTCGATTCTAGGATTACGGAGTAGCTTGTGTGCACATTACAATGTTGGTTCATGTTAAATTCTGCCTTTGAGTTTGATTTGACAATTGGTAGTTGTTTTTACTATATCTATGAGTGTTTGGTTTTCTATCTACTGTGCTTAGACGATACGAGGTGTGATTTCCCTCGTATTTAAGATTTAGGGGATTTGATACAAGGAACCTAGGGGTAAACCTGATCTCCTATAACTGTGGGTAGAAGGGTGCGGTGGAATCGGAAACGGTTCATCGTAGGGATTGATTTGGTATCCTCGTACCGTCTATCCCATCCTTTTAGGCAGAGATAGCTCCCGGTAGATGCGGCGGCTCTGAGGGAGAGTGTATGATGTCCCTTCAACAAAACCATAGTCAAACGTCTAGACAATGCCAATTGACATCATTGTTTTGTGATACACAAGAGAAACCGAAGTCCTAGAATCACCTTTGAAGACCTCGGCAAACTCCTTTCCTCCTCCGTGTGACACTGTATAGAGTAAAGTCCACCGACAACCCTCACCAATCAAAACCTCTTAGAGTTATGTTCGAACAATTACAACCACTGAATATATCGATATTCGAATCCCAGTCCCTCTGGGATCAATAATCTTTATTACTTGATGACATTCGTGCACTTGCGGGCGTTGAGTATGAGCGCGTGCTTTGAGTCTTCGACAGTCCCCATCGCGAGATTTAGGGTCACGTTCATGCACATCAAGTTTTTTGCTCCGTTGCTGAGGACTAGTTGATTCGATATCGAATCGAACGGTGGTAAATTGGATCGGACTTAGGATTAGATTTATTTACTTGCTTTATTTTCTTTATAGTTTACTTTATTTTCTTTAAGTTATATATCTTCGATATTTTGCTTTAGTTTTTAATTTTTTGTTATTTTTATTTTATTTAATTCTAGCAGTAGTTGTTTTTATTTCTTTTTTGAATCTTAGATTTTATTACCTAGATTGTTCTATTTTCTTCTTTTAGAATTAGTTAGCACTCCTAATTTTGTGGCTTGGTTCGTCATATGCTTAGACGCTTAGGATCGGAAGGTCTAATTCCGATCAACTTAGAAATCAAGCGAACCTTTCATTGCCAGAGAGCAAAGCAGCAAAGGATGGAGGATCAAGCCACATCCGAAGTGAACATAGGTAGCAGACCTCTGCGGGACTACGCAGCTCCTAGCGCTAGAGGATTCAGGTCGAGTATAGTTGGACCATCTATTTTGGCAAATAACTTTGAGCTAAAGCCGACACTTATACATATGGTCCAGCAGAGTCAATTCCAGGGAGCTACGACTGAAGACCCGAACCAGCACCTAGAGGCATTTTTAGAATCTGCTCAACGATGAAAATGAATGGAGTCCCTACTGACGTGATCCGCCTGAGCCTGTTCCCATTCTCATTACGGGATAAGGCTAAGGAATGACTTCACTCCCTACCTTCGGGAAGCATCACTACATGGGAGCAATGTGAGCAGCAGTTACTGAACAAATACTTCCCACCAAGCAAGACTACTCACTTGCACCGTCTTATCACAAGCTTCCGCTAGAAGGAGGCGGAGTCCTTATTCGAGGCCTAGGATCGCTACAAGGGACTACTCTATCAATGCCCTCACCACGGACTGGAAAGGTGGCTGGTGATCCATATTTTCTACAATGGGATTGCTTACACCACGATGATGTCCCTAGATTCTACCGCAGGAGGAGCACTGATGAATAAGACCATAGAGGAAGCATAAGAGCTTATCGAAGAGGTGGCCCAGAAGCACCATCAATAGGCTTCCGAACATGGTCAACCTACACCTGCAGCGGGACGATACACTGTCAACTCCATGGACCACCTGACAGCAAGGATGGATGCGCTCAGCAGACGATTCGAATCTATGAATCCTTCATCTGCATACACTGCCATTGACTTCGGAGAGGGAGCGGCAGCATATCGAGAGGACCACCATGGAGGGCAGGGAACACTAGACGAGCATATCGAGCACTACGATGTGGTTGGGGACTACAAACCAAGGCCCAATAACCCATACTCCAACATTTCTCATCGGGGTGGAGGAATCATTGGGTTTGATCCGTGAGAAACCGCTTCCCACTTCAACTCGGTCGCTTGTTCATGGCAATCCCATCGATGTTCCCGAATTAAAAATTTAATCCTAGACAAAAGGGAACACCCAAGCAACCTTGTCATCATCGTGCTATTAGTTTAGAGTAGTCACTTGAACAAACATGTTGTTCAAGCGACCAACCTCTATTCCATGAATAGCCGCGGAATAGATGATGTACGGATCATCGGTTTTTGTGTCTATGTTCATGATCCAAGTATTATTTAGCCACAAACAGAATATGTCATGCTCATCACTGAAAAATAAATATAAACATGTAACAAATGAAAATAGAGAATCGATATACCTCTCGATCTTCTATTGTATGACCTTCCTCCTTTCGGACGTCGTGTGAACGACGATCTACAAAAAGTTGAAGCTCCTAGATCACCAATCTTCCCTCTTTGCTCATTCTGAGCAAGAGGAATAATAGAAACAAGGCTCTTTTTCTTCTTTCAACCAACCACCAAACTCCAAGTTTAGAGATTGCCACAGGCACTGAAGGAAGAAGAGAGAAAACAATGGTTGCCAACCAAGAGCTTCAAGGGAGGACCCTAAGCCTTGGTTCCACTGGTCAAGGAGAAGGAGAGGAGCTCCTTTAGATGCCAGCCAAGGGCTGGAAAGGCTTCTATGGGCGCTGACCACCAATGGAGAAGAAGAAGACAAGGAAAGTCTTTCCTTATTTGGTGCCGCCAAGCCCAAACCCTAGCTCCAACTCCTTTCTGCCAACTCCAAGCCTCCCCTTGCTTCTTAATTGCCCTCCACGCCAACCCTTAAGCATCCTTTTATTGATTTTAGGGATAAGCCTTGTTTTAATCTCCACCATTGGTTCTAGGGATTTAATCTCAACCGTCGGATCTAGAGATTTAATCTTAACCGTCGCATCTAGAGATTTAATATCTTCCATTGGATCTAGAGTTTTGTTTCTATCCATTAGATCTAAGCATCATGAAGTTTTAATAGGCTACAATATGGACCATGAGGAGGAGTTGGATCTTGGCCACCCATGGATCAAGCCCACATAAAGTCCGATCCATTAAAGATAATCCAATCCACTAAAGGATTATCATTGATCTACCTCACCAACCCCCATAAGTTAATATGGGCTCAATATATTATGTCTATATTTTTTCCCCGTGTTTAAGATCTTGAATGTCCATCGATTAATTAATTTACTGACCATTAATTAATCAATATCTAACTCCATGAGTAGTACCACTCAACCTTTTCATCATGCCGGACCAAGTCCACCTGCAGGGTTTACATGATGAACCTTATGAGCTCCTCAAGGGGACATCATCATCCTAATATATAGGACATGGTTTCCTCCTATAATCAATGACACACCATATAAATAATATCATCTCCCAACTTACCGAGCCTATCGATTTAATCTATAAATCTCGCCCATTGGTAAATCAAAGAGATGAATACTAAGTATATGTGCCCGTTATTATATCGGGATTAAGAGTTTGTACAATATAATATCTGAGGTCTGATTCGATTATGTAGTCAACAATAAATCGAATCACCTCTAAGTCGGTCCTGCTCAATACACACAAAGTGCACTAGTGTGATTCTATGGTCAAGACAAACCAATCCCAAATCACACTACCACCATTCCAATGGTTTGTCCAAAGCCATCTCGGTTGTGAGCCTTTACTTATACTTTACAAGGAACCGATAACATGATCTCCTGTGTGACACCACACACCATGTTATCTACAATGTAATGTATTAGACAATATGCATAGCCATAAAAATATGCAAACAATGATCATGTGATTCATATTTTAAAATAAATATGTTCATACAAAAGATAGACTTTTCAGTATACATCCAAACAATCTCCCACTTATACTAAAATACTTTGTTGTCCTCAAACTGCCACATATCTGATCCCCATTCCCTTCACATGCCTATCAAAAGCTCTCGGCGGAAGGGCCTTAGTGAAAGGATCTGCCAGGTTATCCTCCGATGCAATCATGGCCACAACAACTTCTCCTATCTTTACGATTTCTAATATCAGGTGGTACTTGCGCTCTATCTGCATACTTGCCTTATAGGCTCGTGGTTCCTTTGAGTTTTCAACTGCACCACTATTATCATAATAAATTGTGATAGTTCTGGGCAAACCAGGAATCGCATCCAAGTCCATCATAAAGTTCTTGAGCCACACAACTTCTTTTGCTGCCTCAGAGGCTGCCACATATTCAGCTTCCATGGTGGAGTCCACTACGCATTCCTGCTTGACACTCCTCCATAAAATGACTCCACCTCCCAAAGTAAACACAAAACCAGAGGTAGACTTACTGTTATCCCTATCTGATTGGAAGTCGGAATCTGTGTAACCCACAGGGAGTAATTGGTCTGCCTGGTAAACTAGCATATAATCCCTAGTCCTTCTCAGGTACTTCAATATATGCTTTACCGCAGTCCAATGTCCCAATCCTGGATTACTCTGATATCTGCTGACCATGCCCACGGCAAAGCAGATATCTAGTCTCGTACATAGCATCGTATACATGAGGCTTCCTACTGCCGAAGCAAAAGGAACCGCCTTCATCTCCTCTATCTCCTCAGATGTTCCAGGACACATCTTCTTAGATAAAGGAACTCCATGCCTGAAATGTAGAAAACCCTTCTTGGAGTTCTACATGCTAAAACGATCCATAATCGTGTCTATGTATGAAGCTTGGGATAAGCACAACATCCTTTTCCTACGATCCCTTATAACCTTGATCCCAAGGATGTGTTCCACCTCTCCCAAGTCCTTCATATCAAACTGTTTAAACAAATATACCCTTACGTATGATAACACCTTGATATTATTATCAATGAACAAAATGTCATCTACGTATAGTACAAGAAATATCACTACGTTTCCGTCACATCTCTTGTATACACAAGACTCATCCGGACTTTGAATAAATCTATAAGACTGGATTACCTCATCAAAGTGGATGTTCCATGATCTCGAAGCTTGCTTCAATCCATAAATGGACCGATTAAGCTTACATACAAGATGCTCTTTGCCCTTAGCAATGAATCCCTCTTGTTGCTTCATATAGATGTTTTCCTCAAGACTTCAATTAAGGAAAGTTGTCTTGACATCCATCTACCACACCTCATAATCCAAATGAGCTATTATGCATAAGAGAATCCGGATAGACTTCAGCATGGCTACTGGCAAAAAGGTTTCCTCATAATCGATCCCCTCTTTCTGAGTATACCCCTTCACAACAAGCCTCGCTTTGAAGGTCTCAACCTTCCCATCTATTCCCCTCTTTCTTTTGTAGATCCACTTGCATCCAATGGTTTTAACACCATCGGGTGGTTCTACTAGCTTCCAGACCTGATTTGAATCCATAGATTCAATCTCAGCATTGATTGCACTTTGCCAAGATACTGCATCTTTATCTTGGATTGCCTCGTCATATGTCCAGGGATCAGGTTCATGTTCGCCAGGGACCAAATCAGAAGATTCACCCAAGAACATGAATATATCATGCTGTCTCACAACCCTCCCACTATGATGAGGTATCTCCTGTGTATCCTCTGTGACACGCGGTGCAGTGACTTGTGGTATATCCTCTTGTATAGGTGGTACTGAAGAAGTGACTTCCCCTTTTAATTATTCCAGAACAATTTTACTCTTGAGCTTGTGGCTCATCACATAGTCTTCTTCTAGAAATCTGGTGTTAGTGCTAACGATCACCCTCTGATCTCTAGGACTATAAAACAAACCACCCTTCGTTCCTCTATGATAGCCAACGAACATGCGTACTTCTATACGAGGTTCCAACTTACCAGTATCTACCTTCAGCACATATGCTAGACTCCCCCAAATCCGAATATATCTCAAACTAGGCTTTCGCCTAGTTCAAAATTCTATGAGAGTAGAAGGCACTGATTCAGATGGAACAAAGTTCAGAATGTACATTTTCGTATCTAGAGAATATCCCCAGAACAAATCTGGTAACTCAGAATAACTCATCATCGATCTAACCATCTCCATAAGAGTACTATTCCTTCGCTCTGCTACACCATTCTGCTGGGGTGTGCCAGGTGCAGGCAATTGGGATTGAATCCCAGCCTCTGATAAGTAATTCCTAAACTCTCCTAAGAGGTACTCACCACCATGATCAGATGTAGTATCTTGATACTTTTACCTTGACGTTTCTCCACATCAGCCATGAATTCTTTGAACTTCTCAAAGCATTCAGACTTGCGGCGCATCAAGTAAACGTATTCATATCTTGAGTAATCATCTATAAAAGAGATGAAATACTCAAAACCACCTCTAGCATTGATAAACATATGACCACACAAATCAGAATGAACCAATTCTAACACATCTTTGGCTCTATACCCCTTGGTCTTAAAAGGCCTCTTGGTAATTTTACCTTCCAAGCTAGATTCATAGGTTGGGAAATCCTCCACCACTAATGAACCCAGAGGTCCATCAACTATCAACCTTTGAATTCTGATTAGGTTAATATGACCATGCCTAAGATGCCAAAGATATGTTTGATTCATCTTCGAAGGTTCTTTTCTCTTATTGGAATTAGAAGATGAGTTATTAACTTCAATTTGCATCGTGGGAGGTTTTGGTTCAAGTGTGTATAGATTTCCTATCAATGCACCTGAATAGAAAATGTCCCTATTCCTTTTTCTGTCATTAAAAGAAATAGAATATCCATCCATAAACAATTTAGAAACCGAAATTAAAGTCTTTCTAAATAAAGGTACATAAAGGCAATTCTTAAGAACCAAAAGTTTATTTTTCTCAAAAGATAAATGAACGTCTCCCACTGCAACAGCCGCCACCTTCGTGGCATCGCCCAAGTACACGGTAATCTCCCCCTCAGCCAGTCGTCTGGTTTCCTGGAACCCCTGCAAAGTATTGCAGACATGAATAGTGGCTCCGGTATCTACACACCAGGTGCCAGTAGATAACACCGCTAAACATGTTTCAACAACTAGACCAAAAGATATACCTTTGGATCCTTCTTCGATGTCGATCTTCCTTTCAAGTGAAGCACTTGCCTTTCGGCTTCTTCACTCCTCCGAGTACCTCCCGCCTTGACCAGTTTGTTTCTTCTTCTTCTTTCCTTTCGGCTTAGAAGTAGAAACCTTTTGGGTCACCATGGCATGTGCCTGAGCACTCTGACGAAATAGCCCCTCTACCGCTTGGAGTTCTGTCAGAAGCTCCACCAACGAATACAACCTCTTGTTCATGTTGTAGTTCAGGTGAAACTGCTCAAAACTCCTAGGTAGAGACTGGAGTATGATATCGACCTGGGTTTCCCCATCGATCTCAGCTCCAAGGACCTCCAGCTCATTCAAATGAGCCATTATCTTGAGAACATGATCCCTAACGGGTGTTCCCTCAAACGTTGTGGTCGTCATCAAGTTTATCATGGCTTCTTGCCTCGCAGCCCGATTCTGGTGTCCGAAAAGTTCTTTGAGATTGAGCATCATGTCATAAGCTGTGGGCATGGCTTGATGCTGATGTTGCAGTACATTTGACATAGATGCCAAAATGTAACACCGCGCCATCTCATCGACCTTTATCCACTTCTTATAACTCTCTTTCTCCTTTTCCCCAGAATCATCTGCAGGCTTAGGAGGGCACTCTTCGAGGAGTACATATTTATATTCCTCAGCAGTCAAGACAATGTCTAGATTCCACTTCCAATCAACATAGTTGGGTCCAGTAAGTTTATTCTCTTTCAATATCACAGCAAGCGGGTTGAAAGTCATTTTGAAAGAAAACCTAGCTTCCAGACATGATTTGAATCCATAGATTCAATCTCAGCATTGATTGCACTTTACCAAGATACTGCATCTTTATCTTGGATTGCCTCGTCATATGTCCAGGGATCAGGTTCATGTTCGCCAGGGACCAAATCAGAAGATTCTCCCAAGAACTTGAATCTATCATGCTGTCTCAAACCCTCCCACTATGACGAGGTATCTCCTGTGTATCCTCTGTGACACGCGGTGCAGTGACTTGTGGTATATCCTCTTGTATAGGTGGTACTGAAGAAGTGACTTCCCCTTTTAATTCTTCCAGAAAAATTTTACTCTTGGGCTTGTGGCTCATCACATAGTCTTCCTCTAGAAATCTGGTGTTAGTGCTAACGATCACCCTCTGATCTCTAGGACTATAAAACAAACCACCCTTCGTTCCTCTATGATAGCCAACGAACATGCGTACTTCTATACGAGGTTCCAACTTACCAGTATCTACCTTCAGCACATGTGCTGGACTCCCCCAAATCCGAATATATCTCAAACTAAGCTTTCTCCTAGTTTAAAATTCTATGAGAGTAGAAGGCACTGATTTAGATGGAACCAAGTTCAGAATGTACATTGTCGTATCTAGAGAATATCCCCAGAACAAATCTGGTAACTCAGAATAACTCATCATCGATCTAACCATCTCCATAAGAGTCCTATTCCTTCGCTCTGCTACACCATTCTGCTGGGGTGTGCCAGGTGCAGGCAATTGGGATTGAATCCCAGCCTCTGATAAGTAATTCCTAAACTCTCCTAAGAGGTACTCGCCACCATGATCAGATGTAGTATCTTGATACTTTTACCTTGACGTTTCTCCACATCAACCTTGAATTCTTTGAACTTGTCAAAGCATTCAGACTTGCGGCGCATCAAGTAAACGTATTCATATCTTGAGTAATCATCTATAAAAGAGATGAAATACTCAAAAGAACCTCTAGCATTGATAGACATATGACCACACAAATTAGAATGAACCAATTCTAACACATCTTTGGCTCTATACCCCTTGGTCTTAAAAGGCCTCTTGGTAATTTTACCATCCAAGCAAGATTCACAGGTTGGGAAATCCTCCACCACTAATGAAGCCAGAGGTCCATCAGCTATCAACCTTTGAATTCTGATTAGGTTAATATGACCAAGCCTAAGATGCCAAAGATATGTTTGATTCATCTTCGAAGGTTCTTTTCTCTTATTGGAATTAGAAGATGAATTATTAACTTCAATTTGCATCGTGGGAGGTTTTGGTTCAAGTGTGTATAGATTTCCTATCAATGCACCTGAATAGAAAATGTCCCTATTCCTTTTTCTGTCATTAAAAGAAATAGAATATCCATCCATAAATAATTTAGAAACCGAAATTAAATTCTTTCTAAATAAAGGTACATAAAGGCAATTCTTAAGAACCAAAAGTTTATTTTTCTCAAAAGATAAATGAACGTCTCCCACTGCAACAGCCGCCACCTTCGTGGCATTGCCCAAGTACACGGTAATCTCCCCCTCAGCCAGTCGTCTAGTTTCTTGGAACCCCTGCAAAGTATTGCAGACATGAATAGTGGCTCCGGTATCTACACACCAGGTGCCAGTAGATAACACCGCTAAACATGTTTCAACAACTAGACCAAAAGATATACCTTTGTTCTATGGTCCTTCTTCCGTTGTCGATCCGCTTAAGTGAAGCACTTGCCTTCGGCTTCTTCACTCCTCCTGAGTACCTCCCATTCGCCGCTTTGTTTCTTCTTCTTTACTTTGGCTTAGAAGTAGAAACCTTTTGAGTCACCATGGCATGTGCTGAGCACTGACGAAATAGCCCTCTCACGCTGGAGTTACGTGAAGCTCCACCAACGAATACAACCTCTTGTTCATGTTGTAGTTCGTGAAACCGCCTCAAAACTCCTAGGTAGAGACTGGAGTATGATATCGACTTGGGTATCCCCATCGATCTCAGCTCCAATGACCTCCAGCTCATTCAAATGAGCCATAATCTTGAGAACATGATCCCTCATGGGTGTTCCTCGATCATGGTGGTCGCCATCAAGTTTCTCATGGCTTCTGCCTCGCAGCCCGATTCTCGGTGTCCAAAAGCTCTTTGAGATTGAGCATCATGTCATAAGTGGCATGGCTTGATGTCGATGTTGCGATACATTTGACATAGATGCCAAAATGTAACACCGCACCATCTCATCGGCCTTTATCCACTTCTTATAACTCTCTTCTCCTTTCCTCGTAATCATCTGCAGGCTTAGGAGGGCACTCTTCGAGGAGTACATATTTGTATTCCTCAACAGTCAAGACAATATCTAGATTCCTCTTCCAATCAACATAGTTGGGTCCAAGAAGTTTATTCTCTTTCAGTATCACAAGAACGGGTTGAAAGTCATTTTGAAAGAAAACCTAAGAATCACATAGAACAAATATTAGATTTCAAAATATTATTGATTCCAATAAAATTTTAAAATCAACTAACACCTCAAAACACTGAGAATAT